>BMAW01007750.1:0-27225 GCA_019974015.1 Nephila pilipes | reverse complement strand
CTGCGACAACGAAGCTATCCCCAATTGATTGCAATTCTTTCTCCAATATTTACTAACAAACTATCGACTATTTTCAATCTACAATTTTATTGAAATTCTTATGTGCATTCTCTTCATCATAACATTAGGGATCATCTCTATATAATTCTGATTGATTCTAAATAGAAGAATTTTTTCGGTTGCGTCTTGACATTTTCATGAATAAACCTCAACGCACTGGTTTTTCTCATTTCAAAATTCATTAATATCAACAGTATTACCATCTATTAAATAACAAAATGCGGAATTTTGCAAAATTGAGTTACTGTTAAAAATATCTAAAAACGAAGGAGTAACTCAATTTTCCTCAGTTTCGTTAAATTTAACATTCACGAGTATTGTCACATATGTTTAATATGTTCGTATGGAAGGCATCAATTAGGTAATTTTTGGACCTATGTAAATATCGAATTTTCGACTTAATATTTTCTCGTCATTTAAAATAACCACACTCCCTTTCGATTTCAAAGTAGGTGAAAGTCCTGCCACACACAGCCTATTATTACATTTACATTTTCTTTCTGCATCGAAAGCTTTTCAGCTAATTTAGATGAACGAACGTACCAGGTTACGTTTTCGCTGAATATACATATTTCCCCCTCATCACCCTAAATAAAAACTAAAGCAGTGGATAATAATACTATTGCAAGCGGCGGTCATTAAACACCCGTTTCATTTTTGGTTTTGAAACGAATCTCATTGATCTTAAGTTCCAATGGGATTATAGACTGATGTGAGTCAGATGGCAAAGCAGTGTCAAAATCCTTTTCATTATGCTGAAAAGCAACATTTTTCTAACTAAAAACAAATTAAAGATTTGCATTTCTCTTTCTTAATGGAGCAAGTATAATTAAAGCAACAAATTTTTACTCTATGGATCCAAAAACAACAGAAGGGTAAATTTGTTTCCATACTAAGTCAAATGCATCTATGATGCTTTATTTATTTTTATTTTATATTATGTTAACATAGAGTAACAAAAGCTTCAAGCTTAATTTTTGAACTTATGGTATATATACAATAAGTGTGCGGCGTTATGCGGATTACAAGTACTTTCATTTTTAACAAATTAAGTACATTTCATTAGTATTATTTACTAGCCACCTAAGGGGCTATTGTTTTAGGTGGAGCGTTTTCACGTACCAGATCACTTTTCAATTTTTAATCATTTGCTACAATTTTAATTATATTTAGCTTAAATATATTCAATTTAATAATTTATCGTTTCCTTTAATTTTAATATTAGAAAAGTTTACTATTGTCCATTTCTCGATATTTCATTTACTTTAATTCTTATATTTAATTGAGTAATTTAAAAACATTTATAAAAAAAAACCACACCTTCAGTGACTAAATCTGTCCTTTGCAAAACTTTGCATTGAACTTTTTTTTATTTTATTTATAGGAGATGTTGAGATTAATATTTTTAATACACTAATGTCTCTAGAAATTACTTCAAAGTTTAAAATATCTTTATATGGTTTCTTTTTTATAATATCAAATTAAAAATTATTAGAAAAATACTCATTTCTCTTATGTATTTCTATGGAATAAAGTACATGAAATTTTTTTCCTGTGAAAGCCATACGGTGGAGAGTTATATGACGTCAAAATTCTTTTCAATGAAACGAGTCGAGCCTTCTTCTTGCGCAATTTATAATTTGATGAATAACTAAAATGAAAAGCTAAGGAGTTTAATTTATTGCTCTCCTTTTCCTTAAAAGGGAGAAACACTTTCATTACAGCTATTATATTAAATTAAAAATAGATGGAAGTTCCATAATTAAGTTGGGATATAAAGTTTTTAAAATAAAAATTGAATTCATTTATTGTAAATATCGATGCTAAATTAAAAGAAGAAATCCCTTCAAGCAGTGGATAGATCATTTTTATGAATTTTTTAATCCGTAAATTTTGCAGAAAAAGCTGAACATTAAACTTTCATTTGAAGTTTAAAAAAACTCAGTATTGTTTCAAAAAATATTATACTAGCATTGAAGGTGAAATATTATATAAACAGGAAAATTTTAAAGCTTGGAATAAATATTAATTTTTTTAAAAAAATGTGATTTTTACGAAATTACTCTTTTCTTCAGGTAAAACTTCAAAAATCAACGTCGGAATTAAATTCGTTCAGTCACAAGCAATACAAAAATAATAATTAAATGAAGTTGGTTAATTTCAGTATTTAAAACAAGCAGAAATACAAAATTACTTTTTTTAGAAATACATATGAATAATAATTGATTGTAGTGAGTATATATATATAATTTCTCATATAATATAAATATATCACACAATCAGTTACTTCAAATTTAATATAAAGGAACTCCAAGTATCGTCAAATTTCGCGGACAGTATAGACGAATTTTGTTTAGAAATAAAATAGAAAAGGTTAAGATTCTTAAATCTGAAAAAAAATTACATATTTAAATTAATTTGTAATTATCAATATTTGAGTAAAAAAATTATTTGTCATGTAACAATTTTATATATATGTATACATTTTACAATAAAAAAGCGTAATAGTTTTTACTCCTACCTGTAAAAGTTACTAAACTTAGTCTCTTTTTTTTAATTAATTATAATTATTTGACAGAGAATAGCTACAATTTTCAATCTTATTACTAAAGAAAATGCAAATACGTACACCCATTTAGTTGAATAATATATCTCTCCTCGTGCATTCCTGTTAATAAAAAATTATTTTCAAGGCTTATAAATTCTGATATCAGATTAAATACAAAAAAAGAACAGAACAATTCAATTAATATAGCATTTTACATGTAGAACTTAGCAAACAATAAAACAAGTAAAAAAATATTGATCTGTTCACTAAGACATTCTTGTTTGAAATTTTAATGAATTAATAAACTCATTTAAGTATCTCAAAATCAAATTTTTGTATTACTAATTTTTATATATTAAACGAGACGTACGAGCATTAAAATATGTTGTTAGGTTCAAAAATACATAAGTCAATTAAATTGTTCAAATTAAATAAAGTAACTATAGTAAATGTTTTAAATAAACATTACAACCACAGATAAAAAGGTTAAATGTTTACTCCTTGGGCTGTCAAATGAATGTCAATATTCAACTTTTCTTACATTATGAAAATTTAAAAGACATTTCACAAGCAAAATGATGAAATCTAACTAGCAGTAGAGAATAATATTTATTCAATAGAAAAACACTTATTGGAAAAAGAAATTTAAAAAAAAATTAATTTCCCTTTAGAGTCCCGTTACGTAAGGACTCTTGACACTAGACTTTATAACTTTGAGTCATGGTTAGATGAAACACCCAGCTGGCATCCTAACTTGAATTTCCTTATCTTCCATACAATTCCACTTAATGACTTTTAGATTTCATTTCGTTTCATATACAGTAATCATCAGGATTGCACCCACGACTGATCGCGGCCCTTGAAAGAGACAAAAGTCATAAAATAAATATTATACTACAAGACGAAAGTAATGTGAAAATCAAACATTTAAAATTGTTCAGTAGAATGTAGATTTTTATTCAGAAAAGTTTCTTATAAACCAATAGGGAGATATAAAACCTATTTTGAAATAACATATTAGAAAGTTGAAAATGAAGATAACTAATTTTAAAACATTAATTAATTATTGTAGAAAGGAGCAGGTTTTCTTTGAATAAATGGAATCCAGAATCAAACACACAAAAGGTATTTATGAAATGTCAATTACATACGAATTGAGTAACTTAATCAACCATTTGAATTCCATGCTTGCTATTTCACTAAATATCAACAGATTTAGAAATTTACATCGTTTTTCGTATAGTGGTTTGAAAACAAATAGTTCATAAAATCAATACATAAATTATCTTTCTTGTTGAAAATAATTTTACAAAAAAAAAAAAAAAAATGGTATCCTTAAATTTATGAATGTAGAATTTTGTTTGGGAATGTAATGGCTATTCTCAAAATTTCAATTTATACTATTATTAACAAAGCTTAACAAAATATTTGTTCTTTGAATGAAACAGCAATATGAAATATCGGAATAAATTCTAATTACTACTACTACTAATAAATTTAATTCTAAAAACTATTATTTTTTAAAGAGGAGCTGTTGAAAATGAACATCATTCAACATAAATAAGTTATAAAAATCCAGATATAATTATATTAAAAGTACTTAAATAATACAATGGCTTTTAGCATTTGCTTTGTACTTTGCAATGCGATTTTTTTAATATTATATACATGTTTTAATTTTTAAATCAACACATTCAATGTTTCCTTAAAAAATTTCTGTAAAACGACTAAATGTTGCCTGTAACCTGTACCCACACAGGCCTTTAAAACAGCACAATTTAGAAAAAATTAAATAAATATTCGAATGACACAAATGAAATGGTAATAAAATTTTTAAATAATTTTTGAAAGTATAACTAATCATTAATTACTTGAAAATAAGCCAGTAATCTTAAAATTCAAACATGAAAAAGTAGATTTTAAGTGAAAAAATGTATCCATTTGATGATTAAAAATTGGTTTTAAAGTATATTCTCCTCTCTAAAATAAGAGGAAGGGGTGGATGAGTGATAAGGTAACTCCAAAAATTATTTTCATGAAGTATTAAAATAATAAACCCTTTTTTTACTGATATTGAATGAAAACCAGTGCAAAAAAGTTTTCTGTATTATAAAAATTATATATAAAAATTTAATGTTTAAAAAAAATGAAATCATTCCGAGAATATATTCCGAGTGCAACTTGGGTCATGGTTTGTATTTTACATCCTCTTCGTTAAATATGTTTTATCTAGTAGAATTTTGTCTTGCCTACAACACTTTATACTTTAATTAAACAAAATATATTCCCATAGGCAGTGAACATATAAGATTTAATATAATACTAACCTAGAAGGCAGTCGTGATGAAATGTGATTATTTCAGTCACTTTTCTCATCGTCTTTTTAAAGCCGTTGAGAGCCTTTATACATTTTTACACAAATTTGCGTAAATTGTTTATAAAAAATATTCTTGGGGCTTACAAAATTCAATATGAATTAGCTATTATAATTTGCGTTTATATCCCACACATCAAAACAAGATCACTAATATCTACTATGCTCCACTGTCGAAATTTTCGAAAGGATTCATTCATTATACAGCAAATTCCGAGGACTGAAACCTCTCTTCCTCGCTCTTGTCCACACGAAAACTCGGCCGTCGCCTTAAGCGACTTTTTTGTGGCTTTTCTTTTCATATTATATTACTCATACCGAGTAAAAGAAATCCCAGATTTCTGTAAACTCGAAATAAATGCATTGCCAAGTTTGTACGATACATCCGTATGATTTCGAAGAAATACGAGTTTTTAGATGGCATCCCGCCCAGCAGAGCACTGACCATTCAAACATTCTCTTCATTCAAGCTGACAAAGCTTGGTGACCTTGTCTTTGCAACGAATGACCTTACGACTTTCCACTCCTTGTTTGCACCCCGGACCCTGATTTCTTTTTTGAAGGGCAAATCTGAAGGGCTTCTCTCTCAGACGTATGCAAATTTTTCTCAACACTTTCAAAGAATAGCTTACACACAGTTTGGAGAGATAAAAAATAAATCACGTGTGTTTTTTCGCATTTAGGAAATTTAGATATATTAATAACACAAAAAGTTTATATTTATTCGAGAAAGTAATAAAATTGTTATTGATTCAACCATTTACATAATGGATTACCCTATTTCAAAACACATAACATATTTACTAAGGAAGTTTTGGATTTAAATTGATCGTAGCATATCGCTAATTTGTCGACTTTTTAATATAAGATTGTTTTGATAAAAAAAACAAAATATGCAGATACATACACCATCCTCATAATTATTGTTTCCATTAAGCTTATTGTTGTATTCATGTAGCTGATTATATTCGGTTTATATAATTACTGCATTATTTTTATGCAGTGTATTTCATTTGAAGTACTCTTGTTATTTACAATGAATGAAAAACTTCTTTATTGAGCAACTTTTAGTTCTTCATTTTCTTTTTTATCGAAAATAATTATTCTTATAACTCAATGTAGCATTAACGTAATTAATTTTTTTCCCTGGATGAATAATACTAAAATAAATTACTATCTTTGAGTGTACATATTTGATTTGATACCTGTTTGTAAAGTTTGTGATAAAATTATAAGTAAGATGTTTCTTTGAGCATAATATTCAGCAAAAATGTTTGGTAAAAATTTGCTTATATTCCTTAATACACAAGTTATATATATTTTTCTGCATATTTTAACAATATAAATATATGAGCAATCTCTCTCTCATACTTCTTTCTTTATTTTCAATGATATAAACCTTCTTACACCTTTCTTAAATTTACTTTTAATCTTGACACTGTGAATTATACATTATTTTGGCTTGAGTCCTTCATAATAGTATGAATTTTAATCTATTTTATTTAGCTTATTAAAATTACATAGTAATATTTATGTAGCAATTAAATCATGAAATGCTCATGCAATAAGATTATTTCATTTGCAGTATATTTAATCACTTATTGTAATTAAATGTAAATTAATGAATAAAAGCTAATTACCTTGGTTTGGTTTTATTAACGTTGCACTACCAGCAACACGAGAACTATTGGCGAAGGACCTCATAATTTTGTACCTCGGTCAAGTGACGAGGACGACACCTGAGTTGGCACCCCTTCTTAACTTCCACACCATGCCACACTTAAAAATTGTTCAGTTCAATATTTCTATTATCAATTAGAACTATGAAACTACTTTAAAATTTATTTGTAAGTTATAATGCAATTAGCGAATAATTTACACACAAGTAAGGATCTGTAATTTGTTTGAACAGTACAAAAACTTATTGAAATTATTTACTAATATTAGGATTATTGATGGACAATTTTTGTGATTTTACATAAACACAAAATGTTCAATTTATGTTCCAGTGCATTACCTAAATTTAGAAAGAAAGTGTGCTTTAATTATTACACTGACAAATGGTGTTTTTAACAAAATTGAGCTGAGCTATTTTGTAAAATTATAAGAAAATGATTATGTTCGCCATGGACACACATAAAATATGCTGATTTTAAAAAAGATTTGGAATTGTAAATACGTGCCCGTCGTGAAAAATTAATAGCAAAGAAAAAGAATCCAAAAATTTTAAAGTTGAATGAATTAATATGGTACACTCTGTGAAAGAAAGTTAAAATAATGAGCTAAATAATACAGCGGGAACTATGAAAGAGATTTGTCATAAATTTATAAAAGTTCTAAAATTAAAATAAGGTGATATAATTTATTTTTAAAATATTCTGTCTTTTTTAGGGTACCGTTTCCTCATTACTTTGCATGAATAAGTAATTCAAAAATGGAAGAAATTTATTTTGAAACAGCATTCACTTCATCCTTGTTTGATAATTTCTTTACATAATAGCGGTGAAAAAATAAATCTTTATCAAAAGTTTTAATTACTTCGCAAAATACTATATCCGCAAGAAAAAAAGAATATTTGTTTGTTATACTCTAATAACAGTACTCGAAAGAGGAAAGAGGGAATTTTCTTTTTAACAAAATTTTAGCATATACTGAATGAAGTAAGTATTAGAAAATATAACATACTATACTCAGTAGAATAAATGTTGAATTTATTCGAAATGATCAAAATTATTATAAAAAAAACTTTAAAAAACATGAGCTGTTATACAGTAGCTAATTTGTATGTTAACAACAGTTTATTTCTTACCATGTATTTCCTTTGTTTGTATTCATTTATGAAATGCTTGAAAATATTTTAAGACTTTTTTTAATTAATATTCAACATATTGATATGCATATTTTTAAGAATTTGAGAAAAATTGAAAAATTAAAACAGAAACTATCTATACCTACACCCCCCCCCCTGTTTTTCTCTTCTACAATCTTAAAAAAACAAGTTTTTATACGTGAAATGGAATTTTTAAACACAAGAAAAATACACCTTATGCAAAGGGAAATGAGATAATTGCTTTCAGGGGCAATATTCTGTCTCAAATGTCGCATTTATTATCAATTTCCGTATGATTATACATCATTCTCGATTTTATTAACGTTATACGTCACGTCGATTCCTTTCTTACAAAGTCGTCGTGGGTGTCCATCTTATAATTACCTCCATAAAATCTAAATTTTTTAAATATATGTTTGGGATTGAAAAAAAAATTTTTTTTTGACAGTGTGTGTTTTAGTCGGTTCGTGAGAGAGAAACTTTTCAAAATTGATTAAATGCTATATTTTATCAACAATGAATTAAGTGAAATAGTTCGGCAACCATTTTCATTAAAAATGTAGCACCTAAAAACATTAATTTTGTTGAAGCCATAAAAAATTTCAGGGTTCACAGCTCGCACAAAAATAGTTTTAGTTTTTTAATGACAGAAAGGATAAAAACATTTTGTAAAACATCAAAAATAACAGATTAATAAGCTTCATTAAGTATATGTTTGTCTGCTAGATATAAATTAAACCTATTTTTTTTAGATTAAAATGTTTTTGTTTTCCCGATCACTTCAACTATTTAATTTTTAGTAAATAAATGTTTATTATATATTTGAGATGGAATTTTTATGGAAATAATTCTAATAAGGGGATTTCAAGAAGGTTTCCACCCCGATTCTCAATATTTGTAGGTTCTCTTCTATTAACATTATTACACTTCGTGATTAGAGAAATGTTACCCTAAGAACTGAATTCAAAATCATATTTTCTTCCTTTACTTATTTTTATTGTCACTTTTTTCATTTTCTTTTATCACTCAAAAATCTGAGTATTACTCTTAGAATTTAAGCAATATTTTTCTATATAACACACACAAAACATGCTATTGTTATTGAAATTATATATGAAAAACAAAAGATTCAATTCATCACGAATAACTTTTTTTTTGTAGAAAAAATATATTATCAATTATTTTACTCATTTTGAAGAAGAAAACGTAAGAATTTTCTTAAGAATAATATACATCTTTTTTTTCAATTATTATTTGATAAGAAGCTATTGTTAATGGATCAGTAATATAACTATAAAAAGAACAACTGATTTTTTTAAAAAAAAATATCATATTTATTGACTTTTAGACAATCAATGCTTGTAAAGAATTTTTAAGCAAACGTTTATTTAATGTACATTTGCTCTTTTTAGCGTACAATGTGAGTGTCATTTCACAGATATTTATTTTGAGTTTCAGAGAATTCAACAATATTAAAACAGTTCATCATCGAGTTGATGTCATTGAAGACCCGCTGTGTAATCGAGACTGATGCACGTTTAATTGGTCAAGGCTCAAAGTCCTCCCATTGGCGTGGTGTGGAAGTTAAAAGAGGGGGTGCCAACTCAGGTATCATCCTTGTCACATGACCGAGGTTCAAAATTACGAGGCCTGTCACCAATGGTCCTTTTGTTGCTTTTAGTGCGAAGTTAATAAAACTTTTTAGTCAATCACCGTTGATTTGAGAAAATCGGAATTTAATTGAAATTGTATAACATTCATAAACACTCAATATTTTTCTTTTCTTTTCAATTAAACTTCTTGATTATAAAGACTAATATTTATCTAAATTTTCGAAAGGTTATAATATTATACATTTCCTGAAGAACTTCAGCCTTAATTCAAAATAAAAATTTCAACGTTTAAGTATATGATTGCATGAATTATTTTGATACATATAAAATAATTTTATAACGCTTACGAATTTTTAATGTGCTTACTAAAGATTGTGAAATTGAAATATATGATCATGCTACATACATTTAAACATGTTTTTTGAATATTTGATCTTTGACTATAGGGAAATAAACATTCATTTGGAAAATGCAATGTTTTATAAAATATTCAGAGTAAAAGTTTAAAGCAAAGCCTTCAAATATTTCAAAAGATATATTGCTGTTTGGAATAGTTAAAGTTTTCCTTTATAATTACACTAATGAATATTCATACAATAACCGTATTTCATTGCATGTCATAGTTTATCCCAGTTTTCATTTACAGAAATTATTAAACTCAATGAAAATTAAAACATTACAAGACTTATTAATTCAAAATTCATTTATAATATATATATATATATATATATATATATATATATATATATATATATAGCTCAGCAAATATGAAATATAACTTTTAAGGAATTGAACATTTTCCTTCATTGTTCAAAAGTAAAACTAATCTATTCAGACTTTTAGGTGCTAAAAATAATTTACACATCCAAAATAATGAGTGAAGAATTTTTGAGCGTATAAATAGATAATTCAGAATGTCTATGTATTAAATTATGAAATGGTATATAATATAGTTTGATAATTATATCATGTAACGGTACTGTGGCCACTACCTTCTATAAATTGCAAATTGAAAAATTATAATAGTTTTTCCCGATTATTGCATATGAATAGAATAATTTACTGCACGAAAATTCTAATTATGGTACTAAGAATGATACAAGGAAATCGCAGGAAAGAACATGTCTTCTATTTTCAGAGAATATATTTCCGAACATTTCTTGAATTGAAAACGGACATTTAATTGCAAAGCGGCTTTCAGAGAGAACTGTCACAGAAAAAGGGAGAATAATGTGTTGCTAGAGGCTACCGCGCAAACCTTCCCTTTGCCCAGCAAGGGACCAACGTTCTTATCTGGTCCTTTTGTCAAACAACACTTAGAACTGTCAATCATTGACAGGAAAGGGGGTAAGCAATGTCGTAAAAACTTCCGTCGGCACCTCTCATTCTACGTGTGGACTTCGAGGAGCGAGCACGCCTGAATTATATGGAGCGAATTAAGCCTAACATGGCCGAGGACCTGGCTATAAACGCAATGGAGATTGCACCTCCTGAGAGCAATACTCCACAACCCAGCGATTTACAAGTATGCGAGACCATACAATTACTCATTCATCAGATAAATGTACTCCAGCCAAGTCTGAGATACATCAACGAACTTATTGAAATAGAGCGGAAAACTCCGATAAACAAGGACCCGAAAGCAGCTACCGACCTGCAGACTGAAAAAGGAGCCATTACCAACAACGTGGAGAAACTCTCAGGTGAGCTGAACTCTTTCTCTCACTGCCCAGTTCCTAATTGTAAAATTCACAAAGATTTAAATTTAAACGTAAATAACAATAGTCTTAAAAACCTTAGAAAAAGAATGGCTGAATCCTGTAACATCAGTCAAGCAACTAAGCCTCACGAGGCAACAACAAATTCTAGTAGAGCTCCTAAAGCACAAAGAACCATAGATAATGAAGGATTTCAAAAACCTTCAAAAACTACAAAAAACAGTAAAAATCAAACTCCTCAAAATAATAATCTAAATATCAGCAATAGCTTTGATGCGCTTTCGGACTGCGAACCGAAGCCGACCTCCCCCCACCCCCTCCAAAAATTCAACCAATCATGCTCAAGCTAACACAAAATTATAACTTGATCATTCAGGCAGTCAACAGGAACTTTCCTACAGCTACCTGTAAACTATCCGGACAATATATCAAGATTAATCCTGAATCGGAAGACGATCATCGAGGAATAACAACCCAACTTACAAACATGAGATCCGAATATTATGTTATACAACCTCTTTCTGAGAGGCCTTTGAAGGTCTGTATCAAAAGCCTTCCATCGCATGCAGACCCATAAGACATCAAAGAAGACTTGGAAGCACAAGGAATTAAAGCGCAAAAAATAGCCCAACTCAAACAACTAAAAACCAAATTTCCTCTCCCCATATTCATGGTTGAAGTGAGGCGAACAGAAGACGCCCTTGACATATACAAGGTTCAAGCAGTAATGCACATGCTAGTGAAAATCGTACCCTTCAAGAAAAAGCAGACCACCACGCAGTGTTACAACTGCAATTACTTTCATCATTCTTCGATGAATTGCAGAATGAACACCCGATGCCTCAAATGCGGACCCAATCATCGCACAGGGGAGTGCGAGATAAAAGAAAAAAATAGAAAAGACAGTTTGCATAAACTGCAAGCAAGATCATATGGCCTCATAGCAAGGATGCCCGTTGTTTCCCAAAAGGAAACCTAAAAAAGGAGACGTGACCAGCAAAATCACCGAAAGAAATACCATATTAGCAACCAGGCCTGTTACAACAGATTTCACTTTTGCGAATATCTTAAGTAACAAACCCAACCCACAGATGGCGCCACCCATAACCACAAAACAGGTCAAAGCTTCGAACCAGTTTGAGCCGATCAATATCCCTACTATACCAAACAATAGTAATACAACCAATACCCAAAATAATTTTAACTTTATAACAGCCATAAGTGAATTACAAAACTTATTCAACAGATTTCCAAAACTCTTTGAAGCTCTTAACAATATGTCAAAAACAACCAATGATCTAGACAAACTAAATATTTTCATAGCGGGTGTAGTTGCCTCTCCACCCACATCTAGAAATTAAAATTCAATCTCCTCGGCCTCAAACTGGTTACCTGGAACGCCCTAGGGGTAAAGTCTCATGATGTAGAATTACGACACTTTATTGATAAGCACTCCCCAGACTTAATTTTATTACAAGAGACATATCTAGGACCGGGTATAAAATTCTCCAAATGCCAAACTACACCTTCAATGCCTAACTACACCACGCACAGAAACGACAGAATCAACTCGACTAACAGATATTCCGGCTGCACTGCAATATTAGTTAAAAAACCTCTCCCACACTACCAAATTCCAACACCCACACTAGAAGGTGTAGAAGCAACAATCGTTGCACTCACCCCAGCAGACGGAAACCCCATACTTGTTACCTCAATGTACATCCTACCATCTGTAAAAACCTCACTTGTACCAAAACATATACAAACTATCCAAAACCTAGGGTCATCCTCAATAATCTGCGGAGATCTAAATGCTAAGCACACCAGCTGGGGCTGCACATATAATTCATCTCGAGGTAACGCTTTAAGAAACTTTGCCGATCTAAACGGCTTAGAAATCTTAGCCCCGCCCACACCAACACGCTACGGCTATAACTCCGCCTCCATAATAGACATCGCAATAACGAAGACCTTTGATTGGCCCGCTCAAATCCACTCGCTACCGGAGTTAAGTAGCGATCACAACCCAGTTCTTATCCACTTTATCACCTTTGCACTGAACAAGCACCTAAACATCCTAGAAAAATATTACAACGACTGGAAAATAAAGATCAACGTCGAAAAATCGGCTGCGGTCTTGTTTTCCAGAAAAAGAATACTCAACACACCACCACCCACATTTTACAACACTCCAATACCGTGGTCTCAGAAAACTAAATATCTAGGACTAATTTTAGATAAATCACTAACTTGGAAACTTCACATTACACACACGCGAGAAAAATTCCGGAAAGCCAAGTGCAGTATCTATCCCTTAATTTGCCGGGATTCTGAAATGACCTTAGAAAACAAGTTGCTTCTGTACAAAGCCGTTCTCAGACCGATCATAACATATGCATGTCCCATTTGGGCGTATGCGGCAAAGTCTAATATTAAAATTCTAGAAACCACACAAAGCTCAACACTCAGAATGATTACTAAAGCAAGATGGTACACAAGAAACAATGAAATACTTAAAGCCACTAAAATCCCCACATTTAGAAAATTCATACAAAAAATAGCAAAAAAGTTCTTTAATACTCTAAACACAACTAATAATCCCAACATGATTAATTTAGAAAATTATACACCCAGATATAATTCTAAAAGACCGCGCACAGTATTACTTGATTCTTATAACCCCCCATAATTTAAATTCACTCTCTTATTATTTTTTTTTTTCCCACTTAATTGCAATATCTAAACATTGTTCCTAGCACACTAGCAGCCGTATACGCCCAACTACAAAGTCACACCCACACCACAAACACGGCAGTCAGTGGCAGCCAATGGGAAAGCTCCCTTCCGAGAAGCAACAACCAATGGGAAAATCAACTACCAGCGCCACCCCTGACCAAAACCTATACCTCCAAAGTGCCTACTTTACCAGACTTCCCAGACAGCCAATCACAAGCCTACTTCTGAAACCATCTATCAGAATGCTCAAACACCATCTTTTTCAATGTTCAAATGCTATATTTCACCGACCCGAGCTTAAGGGCCGCTCCGCGGCCTATGTGCTCGAATAACATTCCAGCGTATTCCAGCGTTCTTATCCACTTTGACACTCAGAACAAGTACGAACTGCCGGAACCTAAAGTTCGTACAAACTGGGAACTATTTAAAAGCACTCTACTAGCAAACACAATCCAAACATTCTCACTACCCAAAGCACAAAGCGGAGAGGATATTGAAAATCAGGTCGCAGAACTCACACAAAACATTTTAAGTGCACATAAAATTGCCTCAAAACCCATAAAACACAACAAACAAACTTTTATCGGACAGGAATTACGGGATCTATTCAGAAAAAGAAATAAAGCCAGAAAAACCTGGCAATTTACCCGTTTTCCCTCCGATAAAGAAATTCTAAACAGACTTCAAAACGAAATTAGGCGAAAAGTGCACTTACATAAAAACAAAGATTGGGAAGAAACACTTGAAAACCTGAATGCGGAAACTGGTACCCTTTGGGGTATGGCTAAAGTATTCAGGAGAAAACGAACTCCCATTTCAGCCCTTAAAGGCCCAGCTAATATCGCACTTAGTAACACTGAAAAATCTGAAATTTTGGCAGATTCACTTCAAGATCAATTCAAACTTAATGACATAAACACACCCACTCACGACGACAATGTAAAGGATGTCGTTCACAGTTACCTACAAAACGAAGAAAACTTCTAAGGCCAAGATTACTCTCCACCACTAGCATCTGAAATAGCAGAATACATCAAGAAAATAAAAATTAACAAAGCACCCGGAAAAGAAGGAATAACGAATAAAATAATTAAAAACCTTCCTCATCTATGCATATTCCAACTCCGAAATATTATTAATAACATGCTAGACCTCGGTTACTTCCCAGATTCCTGGAAAACCGCCGTAGTCATCCCGATACTGAAGCCGGGAAAAGATCCCACCCTACCCAGCAATTACAGACCAATTTCACTACTTCCAATCCTCAGCAAAATAGCCGAAAAAATTATTCACAATAGACTTTCCAACTTCCTCCAAGAAAATGACATAATAATTCATCTGCAACATGGATTTGTTCCAAAGCTATCTACCACCTACCAACTACTCAGAGTCATTGAATACATCAAAACAGGATTTTACAAAGGTCAATACTCAGGAGCGGTTTTCCTGGATATCCAGAAAGCCTTCGACCGAGTCTGGTATACAGGATTAATCTACAAAATGATGAACTACAACACCCCTCCATATCTTGTGAAAATTATCAACTCATATCTTCAAAATAGAAAATTTCAAGTTACAGTGAACGAAAACCTTTCAAAACCAAGAAGATTAGAAGCAGGAGTCCCGCAAGGAGCAACTTTATTTAATTACTACGTGAATGACATCCCTACACACCCAAAAACAAAATTATGCATGTATGCAGATGACACTGCGATATTAGCACGACACTATTTTTCATCAAACATAGACCAAGCACTAAACAAACACTTACAGAAATTAGAAGTATGGTACTCTACCTGGAAAATAGCCCTGAACGTTTCCAAAACAGAGGCCGTCTTCTTCTCACGCAACTACAGAAAAATAGAACCAGACATCTTTCTGGAAAACAAAAATATACCCTGGCCTCTAGACACCAAATATCTTGGTGTAACGTTGGATAAAAAACTTAAACAACATGTACTACGAATTAAAAAGCAGTATAGATCTGCAGTAAATAATATATTTCCCCTTATCGCGCGAAAATCTGCTTTAAGCAGACGTAACAAAATGCTTATCTACACCCTGATTTTAAGACCCATCCTGGCCTATGCTAGCCCGGTCTGGTCACACTGTGCTAACACCACCTTCGACTTGCTAGAAAAATCCCAAAACTCCACCATTAGAACAATAGTAAATGCCCAATGGTACATGAGAAACACTGATATCAGATTTTCAATTAAACTACCCACCCTAAAAAATTTCATTAAAAAATTATCTGAAAACTTCTTTCAAAAAATCGATGCATCAAACAATAAAATCATTCAAGAAATAGAAAAATACACCCCACTCAGAAATAACCGACAACTACACAGACCAAGAGAAATCCTAATAACACATGGATCAATAAGTTCCGAGACTAACCCAGAGATGGCGCTCGTAGTAAACCAGTAACCAGGTCTTTCTAGAGTACTAACCTTTGCTTGAAACGTGTCAAAATTTTTTAAGTCGATCGGACCAGAAACAGCTGAGTTGTAGAGGTTGGAGTAAAGTCGTTTTGTAGTTTGTTTAAAAAATGGAAAAAACCAAGTTTCGTGTTCTGATAAAACATTGTTTTTTAATGGGTAAAAACACTGTGCAAGCGAAACAATGGATTGAAAAATGTTACCCGGACTCTTTTCCATCAAAAGCAACGATTTGTCGGTGGTTTGCCGAGTTTAAACGTGGTCGTACCGACACAAATGACGCGGAACGCTCGGGTAGACCTGTGGAAGCCGTTTCACCGGAAAATGTGAGTGAAGTGACAAAAATTATAATGAAAGATCGTAAAGTGAAGCTCCGTGAGATTGCTGAGATGACACAGATATCATATGGAAGTGTATTTACTATCCTTCATGAAAAATTGAGCATGAAAAAGTTTTTTTCCAAGTGGGTGCCGCGATTGCTTTCGATGGAACAAAAACAGCAACGAGTCGATGATTCAGAAAGCTGTTTATCGCTATTTACTCGCAACAAAAAAGATTTCTTGCGTCGTTACGTGACCATGGACGAAACATGGATACATCACTACACTCCAGAGTCGAAGCGGCAGTCATCTGAGTGGCGCACAGCTGGCGAAAGCCGTCCGAAGCCGCAGCAGTCAGCTGGCAAAGTCATGGCGTCAGTTTTTTGGGATACGCATGGCGTGATTTTCATTGACTACCTCGAAAAAGGTAAATCGATCAACAGTGATTATTTTATTGACTTGCTGGTGCGTTTGAAGGAGGAAATCGCAAAAAAACGACCGCACAGTCTCGGGACTTATTGATCCATGTGTTATTATAATTATATAGTTCATTTTCCTAAAATTGCACTGATTGAACTCAAACACAGTCACCACTAGTCCCACCATACCAAGCATTCACCCCTACCCACACACATATATATACTAAATTAGCTCACTCCACCACCGACCAATCACAGAACGCTTTCTCTATACGGCCAGACCGAGCAAGCAAGCAGGATCTCAATAGACTTCTGCTGCAATATTCTAAACCTACTCAAAGCAATCCATTCTAATTTTGATTATTCACTTAATTTTTAATTAGTGAATCTATAATAATAATTTTATTTAATCAACTATTAAATTTTAAAACTTTAAAGTATTTTATAAAAACTTTAACTTTCAAAGCTATTGCAATGTAATTTATTTTAAATATCAATAATAACTCATTAACTTCTGGGCAAGTGAAAAACCAAAGTTCAGTTCACCATTTAATTAAATAGTCATTTCACAGGGGATAGAAGCCCGTGAGGGTTCAGTCTCCCGATATAATAGTGGTCGCTACCCGGCGGCATCAGTTTTCGTCTCGAAAGTGTCCGTCTCCAAAAGGTTAAGAAATGCTGACCTACAAGTATATATTTATGACTTCCCCTCTGTGAACAGCTGAGGAATGGGCAGTTTTGCCTAAAGACAATTTTAAACTATTCCAGTAATTCCCAACTCATCAATCTCCGGAAGCCTTTATAAACTTTGGTTTCCACCTGCTACTTATCACTTATAAAACTAGGATTAATTCTAAGTAAGAGATAAAAAAATATGTGGATTTCCTGTGAAGACCCTGCGATGATGTGGTGCACGGTTTAGCAACTATTGAATTAGGCAATGAAAAAAATGTAAAAATTCCTAGATACTCCCAAAGAATGCCTCACAGATTCAAGAACTGTGACTAATTTGAAGAAATCTCGAGGAAATCTAGATGTATTGACCCCGCGCCATTTTTTTTTATATAAATGTTTATTCGATTTAGAGATAAATTGGGAATATCTTCATCGAATCTATATCGTTGTGGTTCATTACCTTCATTTAGGGGATAAACTTGTAACACTCGATCGACCCGGGCGTTATCTTGTGCCATCACTAATATCTAATATTAAACAATACGACACCAATAATTACAGAACCACCAAAACAGCTTTCAACATTTATTAATATATATCTACTATGACATTAATAATAGTGCTCTCCAGGTTAAGAGTACCAACGCTTTAATTCAACCCACCAATAATAATCTAACAATTTCTTACCAATATCTCTTATCAACTGCAACTCCGAATCTGGAACAACTACTGAAAATACTAGAACAATTCTCAATCCGTGAGATCTCTACTCGGACCTCACCTCAATACTAATCTGTAAATCCAACTTCCTATAATATAGCACTTAGATTCCACCTCCTCTCACTACAACGCCTCTCTGATCCTCCTTCAGCTACACTACTCCTTCAGATGGAGTTTATATACTTCTTAATTTAACCACTTCACTTCATTTCTAACTGCTTTGCATATTACATTCTTCATCACGTTTCATTTTTGGTTGGGCAAAGGTTGTTTAGCGAAAGCAATCAATCTCAATTGAAAGTCCCCAAGGTTAGTGAAGAGAAACCGCGAATAGCCCAATGTCACAAACTAATCTATTTGAAGCACATTAAATATATACAAGAAAGATTTGGGAGTAAAATCAAATCTCTTAGCTTATTGCTAATTGGCAGATTTTTCCCACTATCATTAAATAATAGTCCTACTTTATAAACAAGTTCTTCGCCCTACAATAAAGTAAGCGGTCTTCGTTCTGAGGACAAAAGTAATGTTTTTACAACTGTAGAAAAACCAAGCACAAACAATATTCTCAAATCTATAATATAAATTTAGATTTGCCTATTTTACAATGAAAAGATCGTAGCCTCTAATGCCACTCTAATAATTTAAATTTTTATTTCTCAGTGCACTCACAGTTAAAGAAAACAGAATTGTATTTCCGCATATCTCTTTCAGACAGTTTGTCGCTTCTTATTTTCTTACCAATTTTACCCTTATAGGTATCTTGTCTTTCTCATTATTTTTCATTCATATTTAAGAGTAATAATAGATTTTGCGAATAAACAGTAACCCACTGGCGCTCATTAATGATCCAATTTTAGTGGCATTGATTGATTGTTTCATTAACGCTGTACGAAGAATCAACACTTGGACTATTGGAGATAGATCTCATTATTTTGAACATCGGTTAAGTGACGAGGACGACACTTGAACTGGAATTCCACTTACCAAACTTCCACACCTCGTCAGTGCAAAAACTTGGAGTATCATCAGATTTAAAGTGCAGTTGCCCCACTTTTCAGTGGATCTTTACTGAAATTTAGACTAGAGAGAACCCACGATTTTAGGAAAACAACGCTGGCAGGTCAGGAGATTGCGATCATGACCACCCGGCTACCATGGCCAATTTTGGTAGTAATCGAGTCATGAATACATCAAAAATCTTACATTTCAAACAATAGAGTGTGATTCGTATTAAACGAAATTGAACCTCAAATTTTTAAATCGGTGTGAATCTGATATTAAGAAAATGGTTTCACTCTAGCGTCATGTTTGTTACTGAACCGTGGTTCAGAAATACGACATCCATATCGTACAGGTTTTGTGTAGTTTTTACATGGATTTTAATTTAAGCTAATCTAATTCGGAATTTACGTATGTATTTAATTCGGAAACAGTAGTATAACAATTTTTTTTAAAAAAAGAATATAATCTTTAATAAATGGACTTTACATATTGAAAAAAAATCGATGATTCATATTTTTAAAAAAATTCAAAGTCTCTCTTTTTATTTTATATTTTAATAAGTTTAAAGCATTCACAAATTGATACTTTCTTTGTAATAAATAAGGGAAATGCACTATACAAAGTTATTAATCTAAATGATTATCATGTAAATTATTAAAAACAGATTCAAGTGCTTTATGTATATAGTCAGCCATTTTGAAATCTTTAGATTGTAAATTTAATTCAATGAGTTAATTTTATTTATTGAATGCACCTAAATACTCTACAGAAGCAATAATCAATTATTTAAAATAATTTAAGTGGTACCCTGAGATTTAACAGATGTTCCCGGTTCTTTTGAGTCTATCAGAATCAAAATCATATTATTTCAAGGATCCCACATATCACATAGGATAGTATAACCTTTAGTTTTATAGATTATTCTACTCTGTGAATGAGAGAAAAGTGTAACGCTTAAAAATTTAAAGATACAGCACTTATTCATGTTTCTTTTTGGTTCATTATACATGTAAATTTCTAATAACAATTCACAGTTGAAAAGTGTGTATCAACTGTAATTTTTCCTCAATACTCATTACGGAAATATAATGAGCAAAACGGGTAAAAAAACTTTTAAGATAATACCTATAATACATGCTAAAAATCCTATTTATCAAAAACCGTTCCATAACAACATCACAATTTGATATCATTTAATATAAAACAATGAAAAAATAAGAAAAATGGAAATAATTTTTTTTTAATATTTTATTGCAATTATTCTTAAATAAGTTTATAACTGTTTAACTGTAAGAAACTTTTTAGAACGAGATAAGATATAACTTAAAAGTGTTTGAACTTTTTTGTCAGAAATCATGCTACAATACTCGTCTTTTGTTCCATCAGTAACACTTTGAAATATACTGCTGAATTTTAACAGATATGTTATGAATTCCAAAAAAAAGTTAATAATTCATTCCCGCATTACATATCATTCATCTATATTCAACTTCTAAAAAATTTTTAATCAAATCTTTTGTATTTGAAGAGAACAATAACATTTTTCTCTGCAGATCAATCAACTTTTTATAACTGTTTTCACAGATGCAGTGATGAGAATGTTAATAATCTTCCATAGATAAGTCATTTCTCGTGCTGCTAATAAATACTCCAAGAAATCAGAAAAATGTTGATAAACAATGAGAAATTTTTTAAAAAGTAAAAGGTTAAAAAAAAAAAAAATTACTTGAAGGAGAAGGAGAAAAAAAAAGTTAACACATAAAATTCGTTATTATAATTTGAACAATAAAATGCTTGATGTCATAAAGAATCTAAATTATTTACAAGACACTATTAGACGTGAACATATTTTTTTTTTTTACAATTTTTTTAATTGAAATATGATTATCAGTACAATTTAAATATTTGTTTGAAAATGCTTTTGTATTGTAGGAATTTTTGATTCAGTAGATTTTAAAGTTTCTACAATAGCTTTTTTTTTTGCTGTTTCTTAAAAGAACAGAAAATGTTGAGCTCCATTATACTCCAGAATTTTCCTCTATGAAATAAGTAAATAATAGGTGTGGTTTAAAAATTATATATATATATATATATATATATATATGATGTCTCCTCCTCTAATTTCTTAGAAGAAATTATACTTTCTCTAAAATGTCCGAAATAACTTTATTAGAAACACGACAAACATTAAAATTGTTATGTTCGCTATGTAGCATCCAAATATGCCTTGGAAGATACTAAAAAAACTTCAGATATTTCTCTTAAATGAAATTCACATTAAATTAAATTTTTTAAAAGCTTACACTGGAGATTCTTAACGTCAGTGGAGAATACGGATAATAAAGGTTTTGAACGCATAGAAATTTGCTGTATTCATATAATAAACCTATTTTCCAGGAGAAAAAAAACCTTTGGGATTTATGCTTGATCAGTATAGAAAAACAAGCTATTGATTGGAGTTCCATAAATTTTATTCAAATATTGTTTACTATCTGGATTTCAACATAAATTATACTTGAAATTATGAAGTCAAATGCTAGTTCATTGTAATATTAAGTGAAATATTTTGTTTTATCTTTATTAGAATGGAATTAAACAACTGAATCCTATAAATTTGTTTTTACTTTTCTAGTGTTTTTTCTTCCAGTTTTGATCTGGGAGTTGTAATGCCTCAAGGGCGAAAGTATTTGTAAGTAGATGTGTTATGTCGAAAAAAATCTGATTCGAAATTTGTGTGCTTTCAGCTGTAATTTAATGTCTTGAAGTCTTATTACCAATTTGATTTTTAATCATCTTTTACAACAAAGATAAACGTTTTTTTTCTCCCTAGTTAAATTATCAGTAATATATTAATTAAAAAAATAAAAGTAGATCTTCTAAATATGTTTACATCATTATAAAATGATTAAAAATGTCCTTGATTACAACAATAAAAATTGAGAAAACATAAATATGAATACGTATTGTCTATGTTATTTTTTAAAAAAATACTTTTAAAATAATCAGAATCAATCCTAAACAACGACATCCGTAAGGAATAGTTTATACAGTTTGCATTTACAATCAAATGACATTGATTTAAATATTGCTAACTTGAATTCAGCGTAAAGAGAACTCAATAAAATTATTTAAAAATAGTTAAGACATTTCGCAAAACGCTTAATCAAATACATTCTTGTCAAATTTGACATCTATTGAATTAAAAAAAAAAAAAACAATTTACTAAAAATAGAAACCAAATAATAAAAGTTTTACAAAATCTTCTTAAGAAATGCCGTTGAGAAATACAAGATTATTTATATAAAATTACAATACATATATAATTCTATTCAAAGGAATTAAATAGAGTATTGAAACAGAAGAACGAAATGAAATGTACTATTATTTCATCTAAAATGCCTTAAAATTAAATGAAGTATGTTTATTGAATCTCTTTTTCCTTATAATCAACATTTCAAATAAAATCGGTTTTCTCAATTTTTTTCTATTATAATTTCATATTTGAAACAGTTATGAAATAAATGTAATAATTACTTTAGATTTAAAAAAAACAAAGGAGAAGAGAGAAAAATAAAATTTCACTTGTAGAAATTCAGTCTATATTTTTTGTTACTATTCTCACAAATTGATAAGCGAAAGTTGGTGAAGTTTAGCGCGAGAGCCAAATACGGCTATGCTGTGCAAAAAAGGTATAACTATGTTTGAAAAATTAAAAAAAAATTGTTAATGTTTGAAAAATGGAAAAAGTAAAACTGGTTGACAAGAAGCAGAATCGAAATATCGCTATAGTATCCTGGGGGCACGTCACCCATGTTTAACACAAACAGTAAACTCCATGGGAGAGAAAAAGAACACTACGGTACCTCGAGGTCGTGA
This sequence comes from Nephila pilipes, assembly GCA_019974015.1. Classification (NCBI taxonomy): domain Eukaryota; kingdom Metazoa; phylum Arthropoda; class Arachnida; order Araneae; family Nephilidae; genus Nephila; species Nephila pilipes. The sequence continues at coordinate 3,887 of BMAW01007750.1, read as the reverse complement.
ACACAAATTGATAAGCTCTATGGCTTTTCATTGTGATTAAATAAATGTTTCCATAATTTTAATAATTATAAACTGCTTCAATTAATAAAATTGTAAGTTCTATATATAATGGAATGTAGTAAATATATCCTTTTCCGCATGCATGACACACCTCCTCATCTCTAAAGCATAAAATCTCCTTAAATTTTTAATTTCCTTAACAGTATTTAAAATATTCACCAAGAGTGTTGTAAAAATTTTTAAAAAGAAAACGAGCTTAAAAACGGCGTAAAGAACGTATTTTTTAAGAAATATAATAAATATAAAAGATACAATCATATATGAAACTTTTTTTTATTTGGAGTAGAATTCGAATCTGATGTAAAGAATTAATTTTTCAAAAATGCAATTAATACAAAAATATAATTGCGTTTGGATCCTTTATATATATCCCTCTCATATATATATGAGATAGATGGTATTTTTTAAAATACTATGAATGATAAAATATACAATTGCATTTGGAACTTTTTTTTTTATAAGAGAATGTAATTTCTTAAAATTCTGTCAATTATAATATATGTTTTGAATTTGGAAATTGTATTTGAAACTTTTATATATATAAGAGAATGTTTTTTTTTTTTTTGTAAATACGTTCAATTACAAAATATATAATTGTATTTGGGACTTTTTTTTTTATTAGATAATGTATTTTTTTAAGTACGAACAATTATAAAATATATAATTGTATTTAGAACTTTTTTTTTATGAGAGAATGTATTTTTTAAATACGAACAGTTACAAAATATATTCTTGTATTTGGAACTTTTTTTTTTTTTATCTGAGAGAACGTATTTTTTTGTAAATACGATGAATTACAAAATATCTAACTTTATTTGGAGCTTTTTTTTTCTATTAGTGAGTGAATTTTTTGAAATACTATCAATATAAGAAATATATTATAATTTTTTTTATGTAGCAGGGTTCGAAACAGATACAAATATTTCAATTTTTAAAATACAGTTATTATAAAAGGTATAATTGTATAGAACTTTTTTATGTAGCGGAGGAAAGCCTAATTACTCAGTTTTTTTATGAATCTTTCATACGTCATCGTGTGTGACGTAACGACAATTGGACGACTACCATATTGGAATGTTAATTGCTCTGTTTGGCGATTTTGGCACGTTTCGAAAAAAACCTTCAACCCCTCTAAGTGGAGATTCTCCTCAAATCCACCATTACAAATTTTTTCATCGAAATCCTGAAAGTATATACATCAAAATGACATCCATCCACTGCAGCCAATAGGAGCACACCCAGTAACCAAAAGGAACACACCATCTCTACACGAGAAATGCCACTGATTCTACAACCCAACCAGACTGGAGGAATAATATAGGACAGATCTACCAACGCAACCTCATAAAATCTTAATCTATTTCAATTTCATAAAATAACATTATTTCAAATCCTCTGTAATTAATAAAGAACTCATGAAAGTAAAGAAAACTTTTTCACGACTCATAATTAACAATATGAGCTGTTTCTCCAAAAACCTCCAAAAAATAAAAAATTTCTCCTTTATTAAAAGATTTTTAAAAAAATGATTATATCTCTAAATAAATTTGAATTTATTCTTAATTAGATAATAAAATTTTAACTTTTAATTTTTATTAATTAATAATCAACCATTGCTCGTTATTTAATTTTTTCATGTAACCTAATTCATTTTCAATATTTTATTTTAACTCCTGGTCAAGCATAATACCAATGGCGTAATACCAATGTTCTAGCTCACCTATAAACTTCTACTAAAACTGAGGATTAAAGTCCAAGAGGGTTATGCACCCCAATATTAATATTCCGCTACGATCTTTTATAGAAAAAATTATTAAGAAGCAATGAATGAAAAATAGAAAAGCAATGAATAGATATATTCATATTCTTTCCATTTTTACTCTTCGTATTTTTACAAATATATTTTCCGTACTATAACTGTGAACAATTATGCCATATATATAAATTTCCCCTACTTTTAAGCTTATAAACAATTATCGTTAGAAAAACAGTTTTCAATTATTTAAAATTCTCATGAATTTTTTTAAAATTATAATTTCCAGAAGTATTTTTTTAATGGCAACACACAAGTTATATTTTGAGATTGGCAACATGATTGCATGTCCAAATTAGGATAGAATACTGTAGATCAAGAGTGTATTTGACAGAAAAATTTTTTAGTACTTATTATTATTTTATTAAATATTTCTATTAAACATGAGCGAAGGACCATCCGTCAGAAAAAAAATCAAAAACTTTGCAACACGAACAAAAAAAGTAAGTTAAATCTAAAAGTAAATAACTGTTAATTAAGAATTTGTGTTTATGATCATAAGAAAGAACATTTTCGTGCGCCAAAATTTTTCATTCTAACGTTTTCAAATGTTTCATCGCTTTCATTTCATGTAATGTTACAGGTTAAATGAAATTATTTACATCGTGAAACAGCATCTCAATATTTTTATATAGAATTATATTTATACTTTTATCTTATAAAACTAAGTTTGGATAAGTATTTTATGAAACTGTTCTTGATAACGCCATGTTATACGAATTTTTACAAATACTCTTTCTCAGAATATTTCCAAACATATCTACCGATTGTTATTAATAAAAATAAACAGTACTATTTATTTATATATTGTGTATTTTTCCGTTATTTTTTAAAAAAATGATTATCAAGATTTTCTTGTTTTTTTTTCTTTCCTTAGTTGTTTTGAACGATGCGAGAGAGAGAGAGAATTTCATATCTAAATAATCCTTACATAACCTTGATTTTATTTGACTTCAACTATTGCTTAAATATATTTAGTAATAAGCGGAAAAGAATTGAAGAATAAGAAAAACTCTCCGAATAAATATATTAGAAGTTCTGTTTAAATACCCTGTTTTGTTTTGTTTTTATGATGATTAGATAGCTTTTTTGTGTGTGTGTTTCAGAATCTACAGTATTACGTACGTTTGAAACTATATCTCACCTGTTTAATAAATGAGATACTATTTATTTGTTATAACAAAGAACAACCTGGTTTTCTTCTTATATTACGGTCTGAAATACCTTCTCTAAGACTCTTATTATAAGCAAGCAATTTAGATAATAATAAGCAAAGTACTGTGTTTGTCTCTTTGTTTCATTTGAAAATATTTTTTAATCTGCTAAAAACTTTTAAATGTTGATATTTTAATTATAATTTAAGGAATTTTCAAAAATTATCATCGGAAGTTTCATTAATAATAATCTTTATTTTGTAGCTGTTTCGGAGTGCAGATGATGATACCGTAGAAATAGATGAGGAATTTACAGACTTGATGAAAAACTTTCTGCCTATTAAAGTAAATGAAATTTTTAGCTTAACTTTATGATAATACTTTTAATTGATTCTTTTAGTTGCTTTCATAAGTATTGAAGTGGGCACAGTGTATATATATAACATTTGGTTTTGAAAGCTTTATTATTTCAAAATAAAGTTCATTAATATTTTAATTTTTGTAACATTTTTTTAAAATCTTCCTAATGTTATCACTGAAAAAATAAATAAATGAAACAGTACTTCAGTAGTGGAATTTTAATTTTACTTTTTAATTTAACATTATTTGCATTTTAAATTTGTATGTGTTTATGTTAATTTATTCTTTCTCTCCTCTCTTTCTCTCTCTGTACATATATACACAAATTTATTTATTTTCAAACTTTTTTTTAACATATTGTTGATTTTCAGATGTAAAAAAAATTTATTATTATTTTGTTGTAATAAAGTATTAAATACATTTCATTATTTTTAATCACCTGCACTCCAATCAATTTATAATGAATATATTTTTGTCTTAATTTCTGTTTTTGAATTTTT
>BMAW01007747.1:0-30880 GCA_019974015.1 Nephila pilipes | reverse complement strand
GATGGTGTTGTATTATATGTTCACACACACACACACACACACACACACACATATATATATATATATATATATATATATATATATGTATATATATATATATATACTGTATGTGAAACTTAAAACAGGCAAAAATATATTTTTTAATTGAAGAAAATTTTTTCTTCTAACAAACTAAATGTAAAACATATTTATAAATGTTAAGTTTTGTTTTTGTAGTATTCGTTTTCTAAAATGTTGTTAAAATCAACTAGGCTATATTGAAAAAATATTTCACTTTGGAAGATTAATTTTTGAAAAATTTTTTTTGATTCTCAGAGCTTTCTATAGATACATATCATATCGAACATCATTTTAGTGATTACAGGCAGAAATTAGGTATTTAATAACTCCTCTATTATGAAATAATATTCAGTAAAATTTAACTAAATTAATATCAAAGTATAAATTTGGTGTTTTTTGGATAAATTTTCTCTAACACATTTCATTAAAAATAGAATTTTGAAAAGGGAAGTTTATGAGTTTTGGAACACACATCTCTGAAACAAATAATGACTATACAAAATGATTTCAAAAACCACGCAATCAAACAATTTGGATTTATTTGAAAAGAGAATAGCTTTTATAAAATATCTAATGTGAATATGTTCCATACACATTTTTAATGTCTAAGTTAAAATAACACTTAACAAAAGAAATACGTTAAATCATTGAAATATAAAAGATGAAATATAAAAATTATACATTAGAAATATCATAATTTGATGATTTTCTTTCCAAGCTTAAGAATTATTAAACCCAGATAAGAAGGATTACTATAACTTCTGAAACTAATAAGACAAAGCTACTTCATTGTTTGTATAAATTCTTCATACTTTTAATTTGTCCAGAATTTTTCAGTTCTTTTACGGTTTATGTTAAAATGTAGAGGCATTATTGCATAAATTTAAGTGTTAAGAAAAGCTTATTTTCGACAAGTGAATTTTCTCTCTGTTTATTAGAGCTTTAAGAGCCAGTTTAATATAAAAAATTAAATATCTTAATGTTTCAAATTTAATATAATATCAAAATAGTATTGTATATTATTTCTAGGTGACTGGATTAGTCTCCACCATATATAAAACAAAATATAAAAGCGAATTGCGAAAAAGCATTAAAACCCTACTTGTTATATTTAAAAAGATTGTAGTGTACTGTGTCCCGATTCGTTAATACTGATAACACTGAGCATAAATATTTCTAAAACTCAACAAGAAGCCTAGCCGTTTTGTTCCAAGTTAACGGCATTTTCGACGCAGTTAATAATTTATCAATGGGAATACTTCCTCAATATTATACGTCTTAGTTCTTCCACTAGAAACTATTCAACCTCTTTGTTGCCTCCTCGACTTCATTTCCATTTAGCGTTTCATTGGGCGAAAATCCAAAAGATGGGTTATAATTACAAACAATGGAACTGCTCAATCTGAAACAGTTTTATCTTTTGTTCATTTCTGAGAATTACGAAGTATGAGGGAACAATAGAAGTGGGCTTCGATTTTATTTTCCCTTGTGTTTTGACTTAAGCTGTTTACTTCTTTAAATAGTCTTGGCTCTCTAATGAGTCTTTTCATGCAGCTTTTCATTAAAAGCATATTCACACTTATTAATTGAATGGATAGTTATTTCTGAACAAAGAGAGACGAAGCTACATAGAATTTATATTCTTAATACATATCTAATAGATTTAGCACATAATTTTTGTATTCTTGTCTAATATCTCTTGGGTTCAATACTTGCAGAATTCGAGGGCTTTAATACAGAGGATTTTGAGATATTCCAGAAATTTTTTAACAGTTTCAGTTATTAAACAGATCTGTATATTTGCTTTTTATTTTTATTTTATCACAATGATTTTTTCTAATAAAAGGGTAAAAGGATTTTTTTTTATCTTCTTGCACTCTTCCTCCTACAAATGTTCAATTATTTTAACACTATTTAATAGTTCTTTAAAGTTGTAGATTTCAAGGTTTTTCTAAATATCAAAGTAAACTTTCAATGGTATTAAAAAAATAATATCTTGCTTTTCTATTTTAAAGTTCGATTAACTGTTGGAAAAGATTCAGGAAAGAAAAAAAAAGGTTCTAATAACATATATTCAGGAATGTAAGAATTACCAGTATTTGGCATTTTAGTTAGAAAATTACTTCTTATTTTCTTTTTTTTATATACAAGATTTTTTATAAACTGGCGTCATTATTGACACTAATTTTTTTAAATATTACATTTATTACGATATCAACTATGAACAAAAAATATCTTTAAAAAAAGAGTTGTAAGAAACTAATTATTCATATATATTTTAATTCTGCTATCTCTTTCGTCTTGTTTTAACATATATATATATTATGAAAAATTATTAATAAGGAAAGTGTTTAAAATTTTTTAGTCTCTTACAACTCTTTTTAAGATATTTTTTGGGGACTGATATCGTAATAAATACAATAGTATTTGATAGTAAATAATGTACCGGTTTCAAAATTCTGCATATAAAAAAAAAAATAAAATGGTACAACTAAGTACCAAATACTGAGTAAATTCTACATTCTGAATATGTATTAGAACTTTTCTTTTGGATCTTTCCAACAACTTAAAATAGAAAGGGTGATGTTTTTTATTTTTAGCAATCATATGAGTTTACTTGAATATTTTAAACCTTGAAATCTACGGCATTAACTATTAAACTAATTAATAAATAATTTAAACGTTGGGAGGGAAGAGTAAGAGATACTTTTGCCGCTATTAGGAAAATCTATTTTGTGATAAAATAAATAAAAGTCTTCATCTCTTGAATTCGTTTAACAAATCCGTTAAAAATTTCGAATATGTACTCAAAATCCCATTAATTATATTAAAGCCTCGAATTCCTAAATCAGACTTGAAGAGATATTAACAAGGAGAATACAAAAATTATGTTAAATCATCAGATATATGACAAAAAAATCTCATACAGTACTTCATCGTCTCTTTTGTTCAGAAACTTATCCATTCAATTAATAAGTGTGAATAATACTTTTAATAGAAACTGCATGAAAGACTTCAGTGAGGCAAGACTATTTAAAAGAAACAGCTTAAGTCAAAACACAAGAAATCGAGTCCAAAAATTGTTCTCATACTTCATTATCAATTCTCTTGAAAGTAAACAAAGATGCGTTCTATTGTGAAACCATTGTTTATGAGTATACCCATCTTTTGGATTTCCTTTGAAACTCAATGGAAATGAAGTCGGGGAGGTAAATAAAAGTTATCGTTCTAGTGGAAGCGGAACAGACGTATAATATTGAGGAAGTATTCCATTGATAAATTATTAACACTATGTCGAAATGCCGTGCCAGAAACAAAACGGCTTAGCTTCTAAGTTGAGTTTTAAAATGTTATGCTTTCAGTGTATCAGTAACGAATCAAATTCACGACTTTTGACACATCTGATTTTTTAAATATAATAGCTTGAGGGTTTAATGCTTTTTTTCGCAGTGTCACACTTATTTAATACTGACATATATTTTATGAGTTAATCAGTCATAGAAATAAATATACAACAGCTATTTGATATTATATTAGAATTTGGTTGTTTTATGTTAAACTGGCTCTTAAAGCTCTAATAAACAGAAAATTCACTTGTCGAAGAATTAAATTAAATTTGAAGAATTATACAAACCCTGTTTTTATTAGTTCGTGTCAACTGCATGCCCAATCTGGGGTTTTAATGATTCTAGTTTGGAAAAATCATCAAAACAATTATGATATTTCTAATGCATAATTTTGCTTCATCTTTTCAATAGGTTAATCCATTTCTTTTGTTAAGTGTTTATTTTAACTGTGTGGAAATTTTGAACATATTCCACATTAGATATTTTTAAAACGCCACTTTCTTTTTTCAAATAACCAAGACTTTGATTGCGGCTGGTTTTGAGATCATTTTATATATAAATTTTTCATTATTTGTTTCAATTATGATTAAAACTCATAAACTTCCCTTTTTCAAAATCATTTTTTAATGAAATGTGTTAGAGAAAATTTTATCCATACCGATTTATAGTCATTAATTTATTGAGAATTCTATTTCAAGATATTATTTCATAATTAGAGGAGTTATTAAATACCTACGTCAAATTTGTGTTCTCGAGATATCTATAGAAAGTTTGGAGGAAAATTTTTCTAAAATAATCTTCTCTGAAGTGCAATCTTTTCATTATAGCTTATTGATTTTAATAAATATTTGAAAATAGATATTACAAAATAAATCCTAATATTTATAAACATTTTCCCAAGTTGTTAGGAAGAAAAATTTTCTTCAATTAAAAATATGTTTTTAAATGTTTTTTTAAGTTTCATATACAATATACTCATATATATATATATATATATATATATATATGATCCTCATTTACTAAAAGGTCTCAGAACCACACACACATAATTAAAAGCTTTTTCATTATTTGAGAAATCTTTTACAATAAAATATATTATTGTAATTAATGAGTTTTAAGGAATGAAGAATATATTCATATATTATCCTTCTACAGCTGGAATTTTAATGGCATCTTTTAAAATTTGTGATCATAATCATAGAATTGTAATTCTTCTTCTTAATTCTTTATTTATTGTGATACATAAATTTAACAACAAAAAATGTTTGAAAACAAGGAATAGGTTATTTGACTCATTTTTATTCTATTGTTCATTTCATAAATAACTTTTTAAAGGTTTGAAATTATTCTAAATAATCATTAATACAATAAGTGTTTAAATTAAAAGGAATAAAAACAAATACTTAAAACGGATTTTTATAACGTTTTTGTATATATATAATTATTTTTTAACGTGATAAAATATGTACAAAAATCAAAGTTTGTCGAAGTTGATAATTTTATAGCTTTATTATTTTGTTTGCGAATTGCAAGGAGATTTGTCAGCTAAAGCCTTTAATAAGATTTGTAAACAACAAACATGCGAATACACTTTCATTATAAAGCAGAAGAATGCAAATATTTTTCTGATATCAACATATGTATTAATTATTTCTTAATTTAGAATTTTGAAACAATAATAAATAATACTCATCCATATTAAAAACGAAATTTGAGCAAGTTGAAGTAGACACACTCATATCCTCACATTTAAGATTAGATTAAAAAAAAACATTGTAATTTTCTAGTACAAAATATATCACTGAACAAGCATATTTTGGAAAAATTATCTGATGAATAAATCACTACTTTTTAATAAACTTACCCTTATTGTATCATAAAATGAAAGAATACCCAAAATTAAAAAGTCTTTGACTTTCTTTTCCAATGCTTTAGCGAGAAATGCTTAGTTATTATTATTTTTTTTTTCAATTTCTTATATCTATATTGCTAAGAAATATATTTCCTCATTATTATTTTCTCAGATGCACTTTTTCGATAAAAAGATTTGTGCCATTACATCTACAATCCATTATCCACGATCCAAAGAACAATACTCTTATTTATCGTTCATAATGATAGATAGTCTTGCTCAGTAATTGAATCTAGAATCTTTTCTCCGTTTGGTGATCCTATATCTGATCTATTATAAGAAATCTTTGAAGATGTGAAATTTGAAGAAGAACCTAAATTTTGTGAGAGAATTAGTTAAGTATTAAATATAACAAGTAAAAACAAGATTTATATTGCGATATCCAATATTAAAATATTCTTCTTAAAATGAATTTTGCAATTATTAGAGATATTTTTATATATTTTATACTTATTACGTAGTGACCATCGTCGAACTAATAGACCAGGAACATAACCAAAACAGTTTTTAAAATAGAAAATTATTTTTGAATGTATGTTATATTTTATTACAAACATATTTCAATATTATATTCTATTTCCACTAAAATCAGTTACATTTTTAAAATATAATATATTTCTTGTATTTTTATTTATACTGAAATATATCAGAATGCACTTATTTTCTATTTAAGTTAAGAAATTATGAATAGATGGAAATTTCCTAAATTTGGTATTATAACGTGATATGTCTTATTCATCATACGAGTTTATGCTTAACGTTGAAGCCATTTTTATACCTCAAAATTAGATACCAGTTGTTTTACATTTATAAAATCTTAAAAAATAACGAAATATGAATTATATTTTTTCAACAGTATAATACGGGAAGTTCATTCGCTATTAAATTAATGTTTTCACTACATTCAGCTTTTCTTAGGGATTTCGAAAATATTTTATCAATATCCATTATGTTATCCATCGGATTACACTTGACATATTAACCTTTATCTTGGAGATTTAGGCTTCTCCTTAACTATAAACTGTGCCAGAAAGATGATTGAAAGCTTTCAAGGTTGTACCGATCTATACCAAATTAAATAGAACTACTTTCTGCAACCTATCATTTCAATACAGATTAAAAATAGCTTGCATAAAAAAGATTGTAGGCCAACTCTTATTGATTGGGAGTTTCTCTGTACTTCTTTTATTCCTGAAAACGTAGCTTTGCTAAATGGACTTCCACTTCTCCGTCATTAAGGGCTTATAGCTCAGCAAGTGAAGTTGTAACAAGTGTAAGTGGTAATTAATTTCGCAGCACTAGAACTAATCCGCATTTTTCTGTTCAGCAGTGAAGTTAACTCGAGCGAACATGACTAATCTGCTCGTTGAGCTGACTAGGCACACGATTTTAAAAGAATTGTGGTTTTGAGCGAATTTTCAATAGCACTAACGTAAAAATAAAAACTGGGCTGTAAACGTTTATTTTGCTTCTTTTTCGAACGTTAAATTTGAGAGTCAAATATTCTTCGTGAACTCTATAGATTTTCAACAGAATTGATTATGTAATTCAGGTGTGAAAAATGGTTTTATACAGGTATTTAAGGAACGCAATCTTTTTTTCTCTTTTTATTCATAGCATTGTGAATTTAAGAACAAATCTTCTTTTTAAAATGTGAATAAACATAAATTATAATTAATAGCATATAACTTAAGTATGTACTTCAACACTGCGGCAGTATCGCGAAATGAATATTAAACAATATTTAAAATTTAACTCCTTTTTTTGAAAAATATTTAGAATTTCGTATTTATATGTGGTATAAATTTATGCAATAATCATACACTTTTAGTTTCTGACCATAATCAATAACATCATTAATAATTCATTCATTGAAAACTTCAGTGTATTGTTATAAATACGTAACTTTGATGATTAAGAACTTATATGACTAAAATACTATTATTCAAGTTACCAGTGTTAAAGATCTTTTTTTCAATTTACATATAACTTTATGAAAAAATCTACCAAAATATAAAGAGCACATGTTTCCATCAGTTTAATGTTATGAGAAGGCGGTGCTTTTGAATAGACGAAATAAAATTCAAAAATACAAAATTTATAAGGTTTAAAAATTAATACATTTTATAGATATGCTTGAGAGTTTGATTTTTATTCATTTCCTCGATTTGACTCAAATGATGAATATTATTACTATGGAACAATATTTAAATTCCTGTTCAAGATTATTTCAAAAATTTTGATATTCCTTTATCTAATAATGTTCTGAAGAGTAAACTAAAGAAAGGAAGTTCACAGACATTCCAATCACCGATTTTTTCAAAAAAAATGTCACATAAATAAAAAGATGATCCCAGAAATTATAAGATCTCAAAATGAAATGGAGCTATCATTCATGGATTCCCTATAAAGTTGCATTTAATATTTTCTCCTGCTCTTACAAAATTAAATATTTTCTCTTACCGTCTTAATCTCCATAGTAGAACGGTTAAAACAACATATTACAAATCCTATAATTATGAAATCTCTTTTCTTCGCACAATTTTTAGATTAAAATTTTTTAAATGATTTATCTTGCTGTTTTTTTTCACAGTTTTTTTTCAAATGATGTGTGGATATTTAATAATGAGACTGACGCTGCTACAGTAGAAGTATGCATGCGTTAAACGCCAGTGACCGACATCTGTTTAGTGTGAAACATCCTCTTTCGAATGCAGTGACTCTCACTTCTGTAAACAAATCCGTATAGCCATATGCTTCGTTCGCATTTGAGTTTTTTTTTGTTGTTGCTGAATGATAAGTGTCAAAATAGAACAATAAATTGTAGTGAAATTTTGCTTGAAACTTGGGAAAACCGCTACTGCAACTTATATTTTATTGAAAGAAGTGTATGACAATGAATGTTTATAGTGTGCATAGGTGCTTGAGGGGAGTGACTTTGCGTTTTCCAGATGGCCGAGAAGACGTTGAAAATGATTCACTCCTGGGTGGCCCTTCTACTTCAAAAGCGGATGACAATATGGAAAAAATCGGGAATATAGTTCGATCTGACTATCGGTTAAGTATTCAAGCAATATCTGAGATTATAAGAATCGACAATAAAATCAGTAACACATTTTACGTAATATTTTTAACATGCAAAAAGTGTATGCCAAAATAGTGCTTAAAATTCTCACGTTTGAACAACAAGAAGCTCGCGAAAATGTTCGTACTGAAAATTTTAATGACATTACAAATGACCTAATCTTATTGGAAAGGATAACGTAACGTAAATTGAATCATAGATTTTTCCTTATGATCTTGAAACGAAGCACCAATCCATGCACTGGAAGAGCACATCTTCACCGAGAGTCAAAAAAGCTAGAATGAGCAAATGAAAATTCAAAGCAATGATGATTGTTTTCCGTGATGAACTCCGTGAGAGAATAAGGGGAAACAACGACACGAATTATGGAATAACAAGTAATTCAGCATTGTCTGACAAGAGTTTCTGGCCAAGTACAACAACCCAGTGTTAGACCATCCACCTTATACACCGGATCTTGCGCCGTGCTTCTTCTATCTGTTTCCTAAGGGGAAATTTGTATTAAAAAGAACAAGAATTTGAGTACGTTGAAGCTGCGAAAGAGAAATGGCACGAGTCCTGCAGGAGCTGACAGAATAAGACTTCCAGCACTGTTTCAAACAATGGAACATTCGCATAGAGCATTGTAGGGATAGAGGAAGGGTGTATATTGAAGATGATAATAAATAAATGAATAAGTGTATGAATTCAAATTATGAATAAATATATGAATTCAAAAAAAAAATTTCAATAGCGTCAGTCACGTTATTTAATATCCGTACCTTGTACGTTCAAAAATTTGCTCCTTTACCGCCAAATATTTCATACTCTGTTATATGGCCACGGTGGCCTAGTGATCAAGGGTTTCTTATGTAAATTATTAGAAATCCAAAAAAAGAAAAAAAGAATTAGATTACAAATTTTCAATCAATATTTCTATAGTCATTGCGATAAAAAGCTGTTCTATTAGCTATTAAAAATATATTTTTATCATAATCAAGTTTTTGATTTTATTTCATTTATAACGGAATCATAAAATGGGATGAAGATTACAATCGTAAGAAAAGACCATAAAATTACAAATCAATACTGATTAATGTTCTCATTAACATATAAGGAAGAATATAAGATTGCTTTATGTAGAAAATTGAAAAATATAATCACTATTTACATTAAGGTGAAAAATATATGTATAAAAAAGTTATATTTGAAAGTATTCTTTTCATATTGAATTCAAAATTAAATGTAGTTTTTTTTAATCGGGAATATATTCCAACACTTTTTATACAACTAAAACTAATTTTTAAGAATATCAATGCGCAATTGACATCCTTCTAATTTCTATTAAAATTTTCATTTTTTTTATATTAATAAATTAATTTTTATACTTTTTAACTGGTTGCTGTAGCTTTGTTTTTCGATTGTTTTAGTTTAATTCTGAACTTACATTTATGAACTTTACACTGCTTGGTGTATGGCGAGGTTTTTCAATTATTCCAAGACTTTTGCAAAACAAATATATTTTCGCTTTTAAAATGAAATGTTTAAATAACATAAAGTTTTGGTGTTTTTAAATAATTATGAGGTTAGTTTAGTTAATTAGTTAATATGAGGACGACACTTGAAACTATTATCTCACTTTGAACTTCTAATCTACACCAGGGAGGAATCCCGAAAAATTGCAATGAAATTTACAATGTTCAGTAAAATTACGAAATAAACATATACTTGAGCTAATAATAAATTATAAAACTAAAGCAAAAATAAATTAGCTAACTTTAAATTGTAAAATTAAAACTAGTAAAAAAATTGCTAACATTACAAAGTTGAAACATAAACTTATTGAAACATACCGCAGCAAAAGTCTATAAGAGTAATTGATTCTATAAGAGTAAAGTCTATAAAAGTAAGTATATGATTGATTAATAAATTGAAATAAAGTACAAATAAAAAGATAAAACTGAAAATTAAAGAGGTCAAAGAAAGGAAATAAAGGAATTTAAATTGTTGTTTAAGTATAAAATGATACACATAATGTACAAGAGTTAGTACAAATATGTATATAATCTCATAATAAATTATTCAACTATACAACATTACAAAAATTAAATTATATTTCAAATGTAAAATTTAAGCCAGACATTAAAAATTAGATAAAAATATTCAAACAACTGTTTCAGGATTGGGACTGAGAATGCGTAGCAAAACAGGTATTATGAATACATCTTGTCTTACTCAACATAAATACTCTATAACAAAATGGTGATAAAAACTAAATGCAAATTAAAGTCCAGCTTCAAAAAAGTAATTAAACCAAAGAAATGAAAATAATCCCAAGGAATCAATATTTATTTTAGTTAAATTAAAATAATCTATTAAAATCAATTCTACATCATTTATACTATTTTTAAAAGCCATAAAATATCAAAACAGTTATACATATCTTACTATTACCTCTAACTCATGTTTTCGATATAATATGCAAAAACTCGACATGGCACTTGACTACAAAACTTAATCATCTAGTTTACTTTATTGATGGATTATTTGATTTTACGAAATAAAGAAAAACTTATAAATCCAACAAATTTTAATATACAGAAGAAAACTATTATATTAAACTGACCAAATAATAAAATATATAGATTCTAAAAATATTCAATTTATTAATCAATCATTCTATGTATTTAAATTTAAATCAAAAATACAGATATTCTTAACACAATAATTGTAAGTATTTTACAAGTACAGGTTTTTTAAGCAGTTTAATAGAATTACTATTTTAGTGCGTAGATTGAGTTTAGATAGCATTCTTGTTCAAATGAGTTTGGGATAATAACAATATTGTTATAAAGTAATTTGCTGAGTTGAATTGGTATGGAACCTTAAAACAGCGCATTTCTGTCCAAAGCTAGGAACAATATTTTAAATTACTTCATATAAATTTTTGACTATATATATATATATATATATATATATATATATATATATATATATATATATATATATATATATATATATATATATATATACTCAATGTCATAAAATTTGCGTACCAAAATATAAGAGTAGGATTCTTACGAAACTTAGCATGAAGGTACGTGTCAGGTAAATATGTAAATGATTATAAAACGCAACGCAATTGTGCATTGCATTATGATACTAATGGGTGTTGAACTTCGTTTTCTTTGGATTATAAAACAGGTAAACAGAGCTTGTTTGCGTATTTATAATTTGTTACAAAGGGCTTATTTTTGACTAGAAATGCCATTACTCCGGCATCGGAGACAATATGAGCAGCTGTCAGAGTTCGAGAGGGGAAGAATCATAGGAATGATGAAAATCGGGTAGTTTGCTCTGTGAGTAGCTCGACACCTGGGCCGATTTGACTTTATTGTAAGATGTGTCGGGACCATCGGACAAGAGAAATGTCTGTTACGCGGTGACCAGCCTCAGGACGCCCTCCGTAAGCTAATAGTCGAAAAGACCGTCACATCATACGACATGCACCCATAGCGCCAACTGTCTCAATGTCCTTATACACTGGCAGCACTTTCACTATGGCCTCTGTGTCAGTCCGTACCATCGCAAATCACCTGGCTGAACCACAATTGCTATCGCGGTACCCATGACGTGTACAGCCATTGACACAGACTCACCGTCGTCTCTGTTTGGAGTGGTGTCGCTCTCGAAGAGATTTGATTGCAATCGAATGTAATCAAGTCGCCTTTAGAGACGAATTTAGATTCAATTGAGGCAGTGATGACAATCGTTTACATGTGGGGAGGCCCCGTGGTGAATGTCTCAATCCTGCCTTGCTGTACAGCAACACACCACTCAGGTGACCCAACAGGTTTCTCAAACCTCCATTCATTTGTGATTTTTCCTGCGATAAATTATCATTTTGCTTTGATTTTTTAATCACTTACTTATATCAATGTTGTACTTACGTCTATAATATTTCCTTTTATTCTGAAATCTCTTTCTTGGTGTGCAAATTTTTTTGGCAAAGAATTTGAGTCTGTCTGTATGTATATATATATATATATATATATATATATATATATATATATATATATATATATATATATATATATATATATATATATATATATATAAGATTTTCAATAGAAAGGCTAATATTCTACAACCTGAAGAATTTGTTTTATATGGATTCTGCCAATTAATATTGTCACTTAACATTTAATAAAACATTTCACGCTTTATTCATACATTAAGTATTCAAATAATGTATACTCTGCGTGATGAAGAAGCAGACAGTGGAGCATAATATTTTTTTTTTCATGAAATTAATGATTTTGATGTCTGGCTTTTGTGTTTTCTCGAGCTTAAACAGGTTTTAAGAAACTCTCTTTCTGAATTTACACGCTATTGCAGATTACTGCATTAGTATGTGAGGAAGAATATTAGATTACATAATGCATGCTTAGAACTCAAATATGAATTATTCAGTTTCCCTAGTAAAATTTAAAGTACTAAATACCATATTCAAAGTAATATTAAAAGTACATATCTATAATTTTTAGCAATCATTACGATTTAATGCATATTAGGGTTATAGCTCATATATATATATATGTGTATATATAGTTATACATACATACATAAATTTTGAAAATTACAAAGAAAACTTTCAAGTAATATATTTTATTATAGGAAAGGAGTAAAAAGAAGGATAATAATTTTTTAATTGCCAACAATTTTAGAACAAAGGTAAAGAAAAAAATTACACAATTACTAAAATGATCAAAAAATTTGAAAAAGTACTAAATTAATAAATAATGACAAGATAAAGTTTAAATCATGAATAAGTGCAAAAAATATTAAAATACAAAGAAAAGAAAAACATAATAGAAAATGGATTCGAACATTAATAAATTCAAAGTCGACTGCATTTTGACAAATTAGATAGTTAAACAATGCTTTACAAGTAACCAGCAATTCCAACAAAAATGTTATAAGCGTTATAAGCCAAAATAGAAATTCCATATTTTCAACAAAAAAAAAAAAAAAAAAAAAAAAATGAAAACAAACAAATTTAAAAAGAAGAAAATATATTTACTAACTTCAGAGAAATTGCAACAAACCTAATTACAAACTGGCGAATTTAATTAATCTATAACTTATAAATTTAAAATACATTAGTTCGCTGCATGACGGATCTTTAGCGGAATCAGGACTAATTTGCTACTCGGTGAAATCAACGGCGACTGTAAACCATTTGGTTATCAACTTCATGGTAACCTATATACATATATTAAAATAAAAGACTTTGGTTTGAACTAATGTCACTCTTGAGCAACAAAGATGAAATTAAATAGTTAGATTGATCATTAGACAAGTGACGAAGGCAACGCTTGACTACATGTGTGTTGTTTTGCACTCTTCTAATTTCCCAGTATTCAAACATCGACTCTAAGGCTTAATTCAGTTCAACATGAAGTAGCTCCCGCGATTCTACACGACGTGAGGTAAATGAAATCATATTCAAACCCGCGTTTCGATTAAAGTAACACAAATCTTAGGTCACAAATCTCGTGTCCATGATTACTTGGCAGTCACAACCAAGGGGATAAAAGCACGATCTATTTAGAGGTTTATAAAAATTAAAATAAGGAGATTTTTTTTTTCTTATCTCTCTTTTTCTTATTCCAACCTACAAAGGATTTCAATGAACTCTTGAATATGAGTCATTGCTCTGTAAAGCTAAACATCAGTGGAGAATTTATTAATTACTGGATACATTTTTAAAAGTTATGCAAAATAATGTTTGCTTTAAAGTATACCATTTTGAAATACCTTAAATGTGGTTCATATGAGATTCTAATCAAATAAAAGGATCTTATTAAATTACAACAGAATCAAAAAATCCCCCCATTCCGATCGAAATCTTATACAATCTTGTATAACATTAAGAATTTTTCTTTCACCCACCAAAAACTTTTAAGTTGGGCTGTGACCAGAATGAAAGGTAAAATTAAGAATGATTTAAATGCCAAGGGTTATATAGGAAAATTAATACACTTAAATCACTTAAATTAGCCCGCAGGGGTGTTTACTACTAAGGAATATTTCACGTTCGCAGCAATTTATGATGAACACTCTAACTGTGAGAATTAATTTGTTAAACACTAAATAAACTTAGAAGAATTATGTGACATCTTCCAGGGTTCAAAAATTTAAAGTGACAAGTCTGCCCCATTTTTCATTATTTTATTCGATTAAAAAACCATTATTTGGGTCAATTATTTAAACATTTTTAATGATAAATAGTACAAAGATTTTAGTTTAAAACGAATGCATTTAGAATTATTAGAACAACTTTTTATTCTTTCCTTGTATAAGCTATGTTGATTTGAATTCTGAAAACTATGATCAAAATAATAAAGAGAAATTATTTCTTATATGAAACTATATTAATAAAGTACACTGACTGCAAAAAAAGCAATTGACGGTAAAATCAACAAAAATAGGAAAATGCAGATTTGATTAACACTAAATTGCATAAGTAGATAACAAATGAGTTTAAGCACGAAGAAAGAAAGACAGATTATGAAACGAAGGAAAACAGATTTATGTTCAAAGATGGAAAAATATTTATTCGTAAGTTATATGATGGTGTCAAGTCTGGGTCATTAAAAAAACAAGTTTTAAAGTTAGAAAGCAAAACAAAAATTTAAATTAACTAGACATGTGACCTCCCCGTACATTTACCTAAACTTAACAGTGATTCGGCGAGTATTTATCATTACAGTTGCTATCAGTGCTTTTTTTTTCCTCTAATAAGATAGATTTCAACTGTTTAAGACTGGCGCGGGGGGGGGGGGGGTGTGGGGGGAGCCACCATACTTTCGATCATCCAAAAGATTTTCAATGGTATTAAGATCGCAGAATTCGAAGACCACGAGATATACGTGACCCATCCTCTTTCCAGGTATTCGTCAACGATGTTATCTCGATGGGGATGGGCATTATAATCCTGAATAAGAAAGTCAAGACCAAATACAACACTGCAGAGTCTGATAATGGAATCTAAAACTTTATCCTGCCATATCAGAGTAGCTTCTAAAGATGTACATTTATAGATGCATTTTCTCATCTCAAACCCCAGCCCACCCTGACACAGTTACCTTTAATTACATGATATCTGTTGTTGTTCCTGACTTGATTGTGCATTCGTATGTCTTGTTTCCTCTAGAACCCATATTTACCCTTTGATCCAGAGAAAAGTTTAATTCATCCATGAGCAGAACGTCGCGCAGTGTGAGATAATCAATTAACATACTCGCTAAATCCGTTTAATCTTGTCTCTTTTGATTGGATGGTTAGAGAAACACAAATACGCCGTACTGCAACGTGTAGACTGTTCATGAAAAGATTTTGTTGCACATTACTGGTAGATATTGCCTTACAAAATGACATTGCAACTATGTATGTAAACTTAAGGAGGTTGTTCGTCGATTCCTTTTGGATTTGGCTGTTATATCATTTTACAAAAAATCAGAGGAAGTAGTAATAAAATAAGAAGAAATTTTCGGCTCAAATATCCCAACAGTTGTTTGATTTGTTTAAAATTGTTTGTATGATCAAAAAATTACCGAACAGTCAATGCAAGTTAAAGATTCTACTTTTTTGATTGTCTGTCCTGCCTCAATGCGACCGTCAGTTTTCCAACAATCAAATTATAAGCATTTCTAATCCGCATTTAAATGCACCTCAACAGAATTATTGAAACTTTATTTTTCATTTCACCCACATCATCACCTGCACAAATACTAAACAAACTACTCTTCGATTTCTACTTAAGATTCTCCTTATTTTTCACCTTTTCGCTAAATTACTTTTCTTTTTCACTATACACAATATAACTTCTTATTATTACTTTAGAAATCCTAAATCACATCGCTTTGTTTCTTCTTTACAGTAGCTTACTTAGCTAATCACTTTCCTTTAAAACTCATATGAGATCAGTCAGACATACTTTTTAATAACAATAACAACTTAATTCATTCATTCAGCACAGTTCCTGTCCCCTTTACCTTGATGATCAGCGCAATTTACAGTTAGCACTCAATCACCTCGCGATTCAAAACTTTCTCTAGTATCAATTCGCTTACGTCTACCCGTTTCGGAGAATTAGTCTGATCTGCTCTGAGGGGATCATTTGACATCTCATACTCACTCCTTTACAAAAAAAACGCCCTCTACAGGCGGTCTTTAAGAACGGGAGATAACAGAATGTTGGCGCCTTCGACAACAGTCTAAATCGCATATGTCCGAGAAATCAATCCTGATTGGCTATCACATACAAAATTTACTTTTGTGCCCTAATTCGAAGGGATTCTAAGTTTTTCAAATTTAAATACTCTTTCGGAAATTTACTTCTAATGCCTTAGCTTTTAAAAAAGTAGTGTATTTCTTAAAATTTGCAGTCAACAATTTTTTTTTTTGCGATGAATTAATGTCCCTCTCTCTTTAAAAATCGCTTTAAAGACTCCTTATAATACTTCCTGAATGAAATTTAAATATAAAGACGCATTGATATTTTTAATGTTTGAAAAGAATTTTCTCTAAGAATTGACTCAATTAAAATGTTAAGACATTTTCAACATCGTTACGCTCAAATTTTTAAAAAAATTATTTATGCGTACATAATAAAAGAGTAAAACCAAAATTTGTATTATAAAACAAATCATTAACATTTTTTTGTTTGCTTATTTTATTTGGATAGAAATTAACAGGGACATGTATACAAAATAATGGAAAAACCTACGGAAGAAAAAGCGTCTGTGAAGCTCTTATGGAAATTGTTAGTGTGGTGTTTACTCTATGTGCGGATAAGGTAAGAAGTCAACTATCTACAGTTAATAGTACAGTTACATGTAAGACATCAGTAGTTTAATACTCGTATTATTTTAAAATGTCAGGTCTCAGCAATTTGTACAAAGCCATTATTGTTGGTGTTCGTCTAGAGGGGGAATCGGATCTTAAAACAGTCAAAATGGTGGGTGTGGCAAGAGTAACTGCGTCTAAATTTATGGTCAGGTATAAAAAAAAACAATATATTATTTTAGATGTGGAAACTGAGGACGGAAATAGAAAGTAGTCAGTCAGAAATCATTGAAAAATAGCACGAATTATTCGCCAATAACATATAAATCTACAGCTGCGCAAAATACAGTTTCAAGCACAATAGCTCGTCAAAAGTTCATCAGGTTAAATCTTTATGACCTTGTTTCAAAGGTAAACTCATCAGTACTTATATCAATGCAAAAAAAAAAAAAAAAAAAATACAATGGTTCATTATTGGCGAAATCTGAGAAGCATTTAATCCTGACTGTTTGGTTCCAAGTGTAAAGCATGGAGGATTATCGCTGATAGTTGGGAGTGATATTTCTTGAATGTCTTTAATAATCACTCTAAAGAATCGAGTAACAGCCTAAATCTAATTTAACGTACACCAGAATCGCATGCATTCAATAACATAAATTAATTCCCATGGTGTCTGTCTTGTTTTAAGTGAATAATGCTCCCATCCACCCAGAAAAGTGTCATAATTGGTTTTATAAACATGAGGATGAAGTCAAGCAGTTACCTTGGTGCCTTTATTTACCAGATCTTATCATTTTAAACATTAATGGAAATATCCTGAGTCTTAAATAGAATATCGGTTACTTCCGCCATCAACACTAGAAAAACTAAGAAATATTTTACAGGAGTAATGCTATTGATGTAAAATGCCGTTATTTGAGAGAACTGTAAACATCTATTCCACTTCAAATTGTTATTTCTATCTATAAAATTCATGGTTAACCAGCATAGCACATAAATAAAAACAATTTAGAATCAAGATGTTTCTATTATTTTGTCTGCCACCAGAACTTCGTGGAGACAATCCCTGTTTTCGCCTATGTCTAGTTGTATCCAATAATTCTATTGTCTCATTTTTGAAAAGCATGGGATGATTAATAAATTGATACATTCCTCTGTAAAGCTAATTAAAGCAAATCTATATTACCTTTCAAATACTTATCAAATAAATAAAAAGTAACTTTAATTATTTACATTGGTTTCAAAATTATTAATGACTTTGTTTTTTCCACGTGAAGATATGAAATTGGTATTCGAGAAGGCGACGGCTCATCTCGTCTTGGTTGATCTATTACATTCATATTCGAAAGTTAAATAACACTAGTAAAAAACAATTTTTGGAACAAGGGTTTTCTTTCAAACTTCACACTTTGCTTAATATAATTTTTTATACCTTAAATTTTAAGAGCAAAAGAGAACATTAAGTGAAATTAAATTTATTCAATAATTAATTTTAATAATTTATTTTATTATTCGATATTTATTAAACTTATCATCTGAAATAAATACGTGTAAAGTTTTTTTAGCATTATTAAACTCAATTTAGCATTTTGTTAATCAATCAAGCTACTTGTAAGTAAAATTGAAGCAAACGTTAAATTCTTTTTAAATTGAATTTATTTAAGCTAAATGTAATTAAAATTAAAGCAAGCGAAAAATTATTAAATTAAAGAAAAAATCAGTGACATGTAATTGAGATTAAACCAAACGACAAATTATATTAAATGACGGATTTGGTGACTTGGCGAGAAACTTAGTGCAAAATTTAATTCTTTAAATAATTAATTTTATTAAATTAATTTTTATTCAATTATCGTATTGCCATCCAAAATAATTGTGATTAAAAAATTTCAGCTCAATTGAACGCTTTAAAATGTGAGAAAAAAGCATTAAAAGTTTTGAACCAGACAAAATTACAATTGACCTAAAGTTACAATGTGAGTGAAAGAAAACCTATTAAAATATCTCAAAGGTTCACCAATCAACATATTCATATAACCACAACAGCAAAACTATGTATAAAAATAATCTAATATAATCTCATTCTAAGTCTATAATAATCTAATATACACTGATGTGCAAAACTCAAGCAACAGGTGCTTTTTTTTACCATAATTCTATGGGAAATCATCTGAGAGATATGAAATTCAGAAATGAGAGATAGCATTTTGTACTTAAACAATGAAGAAAACATAGTTGCGCAAAAATGAAGACAATGCATATGGAATGGAATCAAACAAAAAAAGGTTTATTAATTTCAGAGTATCGTTACACATGATTGTCTGTCCAAGAGGAAGAACAATAAACAGACTTTCCTTAGTATGGGATATACCCTCCCCTTACTGCAATGGTTGTTTCACCCCATCTCTTCAAACCCAACACAAGATTGTTCAACAGTTCTTGAGATAAGAGAACCCATTCCTCAATCAGCATCTGTATCAGTTGTTGGGTGTTCCCCAGAGGCTGTAATCATGCATCCTCAAAGCATCCCACACATGTTCTATTGGATTTAAATTAGGAGAGAACGCTAGCCAATCCATTCGAGTGATATATTCACTTTCCAGTAACTGCGGAACATCGGCAGTCTGGGGTGGCCATGCACTGTCATCCATAAAAACGAAGTCTGGTCATTTAGCACCTCGGAATAAACGCACATGAAGGAAGGATCACCTCCTTACAAGAGCGATCTCCAGTTACAGAACTTCGGTCGAAAATGTGAAGTTCAGTCCGCCTGTTCAGCATAACGCCTCCCCGGACGACAACTCTAGGACCACCGTAACAGTCTCTCTCCGTGATGTTACTGGGATGAAACCGTGTCTCGGCCTCTCTCCAAATCAGATGGCATTGAGAATCAATTGTGGTACAAAAGCAAATCTCATCCGTACAACTCCATTGATGAGATGTCCAGTTTTTGTGCTCCTTACACCTCTCTGAACGGTGCCACTGATGGCCAACTTTCAAAGGGATGCTAAGTTCAGGAGGTGAGCGAATAGACTACATATGGGAAGGCGTCTGGCCACAGTAAACCGCGACACTTGTCACTCTGTTGCTGAACACAGTTGCTGAGCAATGGCGCTTGCTGACTAGTATCGCACTCTTTTTGAATCTGGGACGATATATCGGTCATCCACTGCAGTTGTTTCCCTAGAGCGTCCACCACCAATCTTTCTAACAGCTGTACCTATGGTTTGGAAGGCTTTCCAAAAACACGAAATGGCATTTATGTTGATTCCGAACTCACTTGCACTTGCAGCAAAGAATTCCCTTGTACTTCCAGCGAATGTCTTTAATTGCGCCTCCATTCTTCCTTTTATTGTAGTCTTGAGCTGCACGCGCCAACCGCACGCATTTTGCGTACACTCACGTCGCCTGTGACGTTTCGTTCCAGACATTTTCATACGCATCACCTTTCTACTGAATCGCGTGTTCATCGTACTGAACGCAATAACCTATTTCCTGCAATTTCATGGTTATCTGCTTAAAATTTACATTGTTGCTTAAGTTTTGCACACCAGTGTAATATCATTTATCAAATACCTGGAATTATCGTAATTCCTACCAGTTAAAGTTTCACACAATAAAAAGAAAAGCTATATCATGACAGATTATGACAATAAAAAACATGTAGATTATTTTAAAGCGATTAAAATAGCGAGGAAATATCGAAGTCACAAAAATTCAAAATCATAAGATTTCGGGATTTGAAACACATCGAAATGTATTTTGTATAAATTAAATATTATTAAACAAGTAATATGGTAAGAAAATAACTAAACTAAAATCATCCGAGAATACAATGTATTGGGAAAACAGATATTTGCTCTTAACTGGAATCATGCCAGTTAAGAAGAAATTAAGTTAACTGGCTTGGGCAATCTATAAGTAAAAAAAACGTGAATCAATCTTTTACTAAATAATATTTTCTATGAAACACAGTAAATAAATATTAATAATTCTTAAGACAGATAAGTGGACCATAATACACACATAAAAGCATGACATTTAGTCATGTTATTATAACCCCAATGTACGATTGTAAATTCATCTAGCGGGTGAGAGAAAATAAAAAATGAATAATATATTACACTTTTCATAAAAATATGCATTAAATTAAAAGCCAGTTCATATTAGTTCTTTGTATGTAGAGAAATAAGTTATATATTATTATAGTGATTTTGGCATGATTTTAACACATTATTTGTGTTTTTATTATCTGTTCACGACAATATAGTAATATTGATTGAGGATTTTTTTTCTGCTTATTAGTAGAATAGTATAAATCAATGTGAAAATTGAATACCTACTTCTTTTAATGTTATAAAATTAGATTTTACTATTTAGTATTTAAAGTTTAAGCTGAATCGATTAACATTAATAAAATCAATCAATTCAATGTGATTATTAAGCGTGGGTATGTATGATATTAAAAATGAAAGATTGAATCAGTTAAGCATTTGAGATGTAAATTTCAGTTTTTACAAAGAAGTGAATTCCTTTTTACTTACTCCAAAAGTTAACTTACATATTTAAGATCGAATGTATACTTGTCATTGCAAGTTACCGATTCATAAGATCATTACAATTTGACGGACAAATTTTGTTTCTAAAGAAAGTTAAGCTACTTTTCCCAAATAAAAAGAAGAAAAATAATATCTTTGTAGCTATATTTAAGAAATTCAATTACTTTCAAATAAAAGGGGGGGGAAAGGTATTTTCTAAAAAAAAATGTGGAGTTCCGACCTAATTTCCTGCAATTGAATACCTATTAGATTTAAATTATAAGTTGAAGCGTTTAAAGGGTGAAGAAATTGAATCAGGTAACAAAAGTTTGCTGAGAGATTACTCGAACTAAATCTTGAACAAATATGAAAATATATTTAGAGTTGAATTAAAATCAGATTTGATTTGAACTAAAACTACATTTTTTGCGAATGTTAAAGCATTTTAAATGCTAATATAAGCCATTTAAGATTCTGGTACATTGTGCTCCAAACATATACATTAATAGCGTGTTAATTTAATAAATTTTAAGCATGATATCTCTTTTTAATGTCTAATGTGTACAGAAATACAATAAGTTTATAAAAATACAGAATACCTCTAAGTACGAAATTTCCCATTTTTAATAAAAAAAATGCAATAATTCTACGTCTAATGACAAGAATTTAATAATATAATTACATCTCATGTTTAATCCATATTTTATGTTTTGTGTGCATTTCTGTTATACTGTTTTATTCTGGGGATTTTTATGCTTTGATTATACAGCTGTTAGGTATATTTTTATAGAGTAGAAGTGATCTTAAAATAGATGGCTGCGAAAATCTACTGAAAACGATAAATTTAAACTAAATGTCATACCGAGTCAATTTTCTGATCCCAAACGGCTACTCTACAAATAAATTCTCGTTTTTACTTTATCATTTTTCTGAAGAGCCATGACACTTTTAAGGGTTTATCTTCATAAAGTTGACATTTGAAGCCCTTGTGGATGAAGATGAAAAAGCTCGAAATATTTGGGGGAGTGCGATACTTTTTTTTTATAACACCATTCTATTACGATGATTTATTCTACTATATTAATTATGTGTACGTATTATGGAAGATATATCTATTTATTGCTTACTCCGAATGATTCAAACTAAAATTCATCATATGTCTATAAATAAAACAGCTTTAAGATTCTAAGCAATATCTTAGAAGTTCAGTTTTTTCCTATTTTACTAAAAACAAGTACACTACATATATTATAAAAACAATGTACTTGCATCAACATATTCTTATTTTCTTATTTAAGGAACAAATTATATATATATATATATATATATATATAAGACAACATTGTAATTTTTCCATTACATTTCTCTTCATTCAGAATCTTATTTTAACATATTGCATTTTTAATCATATTTAAAACTTAGCCATTTTCCTTCCACTATTTTTAACAATGTAAAATCTTACTTAAATTTTTAAAAACTTATATGCATATATTACATTTAGAAATTTGGCATATGGCATTGGGGATGAATGAAATTCCGTATTTTTAGAGACAAAAATGTGCATATTATAACATTTCAACAGCGTTATAAAAGTCATGACAGTAATGTTTTAAAATGATTGAAAATACTTCATAATAATTAAAAAAATTTTGCAGATTTTTATTTATAATTGTAATTCACTTAAGAGTACTGCTATATTTGAAATAAAAAAAAAAAAAAAAAAACATTTGATATAGTTATAGAAGAAAAAACACTATAAATAACTAAGATATTTCTTTTTTAATAGCAACTGTTCAAATTCACTCGTAGCAATTAAATGCATGAGGTATTTCTTTTATTTTTGACACAAAATTAAAATTTATAAAATGCAAAATAATCGATAAATCTACTTTAAAGTTTTCAGATATACAATGCTCAATTTATAGTATATGTTAATTACTATGAAATCTATATAATTGAAAGATTAGTGCCGATATACTACTCTTTATTTGATTGTACCCTCGAAACTTTTCAGTGAATCAAGATCAGAATTCAACTGAATTCTCCAAAATTGGTTTTAAAATATTGATAAACTTATAAAGGGACTTTGAGTAAGCCCTCTGTACTCTTTAAAATATGAAATTAAAATGAATCAGTCTCAAAAGTAATAAAATGAAAGACTTAATTTTATGTTTTGATACAGGGTACTAAAGTTTAATGCA
The DNA here is from genome assembly GCA_019974015.1 of Nephila pilipes. Taxonomy (NCBI): domain Eukaryota; kingdom Metazoa; phylum Arthropoda; class Arachnida; order Araneae; family Nephilidae; genus Nephila; species Nephila pilipes. Next base: position 6,905 of record BMAW01007747.1, on the reverse strand, counting down.
GTCACGGAAGATTCTGTTTTCGATGGAAACAATGGTGTTAAAGTTTACTTTGAAAGGAGCGAAATTTACAAGGAAAACGAGGCAACTAGAATCTCCGTGACTTCGAATGAAATGACTCGATACTTGGAACAAATTTATTCTGTTAATTTCGCGTGCTTACCTAAAAGAGGTAATTATTTGAATCTAATAAGGGTTTTAGAAACTAATGCAAATGAGGAGTACAATAGCAATGTGTTAGTTAAAACAGTTGTAGATGCTTAGAGATTACATTGTGTTGATATGGCTTGCGTAAGGAGAGAAAATTGAGATATACTTCTCAATAAAATGCAAATAGAAATTCTTCTCAAAAGATAGAAAACTACGATTAAAAGAGAAACTTATATTATTATGAAAATACTTTTATTGTAATATATATAATAAAAGATTATAATTATAATTTTAGGTACATATAATGCTAGACAAATTATTAAATAGAGATACACTAGATTTTATATTAATTAATAAAGATATAATTGAATTATATCTAATAATAGACATATTATTTTTAACTTAATAAAAGTGCATTGCAAAGAATTATGAAATCCATAAGGCTAAAGGAAGGAGATGAGAAGACTATGAGAATTTCTAACTAAGACTATGAGAATTTCTCAATTTCTCTTAGGAAATTGAGAAATTCTAATGAAAAAGAATGTAAATTGAGGAATCATAGTACTGATGTTATCGAATGCTTTTAAGTTTATACGTAAAGATATCATCGAAGTGTATTTTGAGATTTAGTAAAAAAAAAACCTTCTAATTTTTTTTTAAATACACTAATCAAGAATTTCGTATCTCTATATAATTTTTATACAAATTTCAAAAGCTTGTATTTTCCTTTATATTCCTAAGAAATCGTTCTTTGAATTGTAATTGCGAGCCTATAATGAAAAAAACTATATATTAATATATTCTTTACTTAGTTAAGTTATAAAACATTTTTATATGTATAATGTTTGAACTCTAAGAATATAGTTGAGGAGATATAATTTCTTCTCCTCAATTTTTTTCAGAATGATTATTCATTACATATTCTCTCCTCAATGTCATTAACTTTAGAACTATATACATTTATTATATGCTTAGTGTAAAAAAATAATAAATTCTTCTGCGATTTAGCTTGAATTTTCAGGCAGAAAAAAACCAAAAATATCATCTTTAAATGCTGTGAATTTCTTTCTTTAAAAAAAACGAGAAGAAAAGGCTGGAGGAAAAAAAATAAATAGCATTCTAAGTTTAACCAGCTGTTTATGGAAAAATCCACAAGCAAATTTCACTTCAAAAACTTCTTCACACTGCAACTACTTTCAAGTATTTCTATCTTTTCAACAAAAAATAAAGACAAATTTTGAATTTCTCTGAATATAAGGAATTGCTCCAATTTTTTCCCCTTCGTGCGTGCCTTAGAAAATACTGTGCTTGGGAGGGGGAAACGTTCCTAACCTTGCTCCCAATGTACCAGGCGTTAGTTGAAGCGTGGTCGTCTGCGATTCGGATAGTACACGCAGAGGAAAATCGCCTAGCAACAGCTGGAATTGGGATTGGAGACGGGAAAAATTCGAAACCAAGCACAAGAACAATCTGGAAGATAAGGCCATCAACTTTTCTGTGTCGCTTCCTTAATTATCGAAACTTGTTTGATGTGTTGAATACTAGGATAGATATTCGATGTACCGATTCTAAAGAATGGTTTTCAATATATAGATTTTTCAGAATGATTTTCCAACAGCAGTTCAAAAGACCGATTTCGGATATTACATAATATTTTAATAACATTATTTTTTTAATTTATATATAAGATTCAATGCTTGTAAGAAATTTTTATTTCAAAATATAGAGAAAAAGAAGAAGAATTGCATCACTATTGATATTTGTTCTATAAATTACGAAACATTATTTCCTTCCTCTCTCTCTCTCTCTCTCTTTGATGTATCACAGCTAACGAAGGATTTTCAAAAATCCAACTCTAAAATAGAATTTATTGCACTTCATGGGTTAATTGTATTTAAATAAAATGATGCACAGACTATATTTTAGAGGCTTGTCAGTAGATTGTTATATAAATCCTTATACTTTTCGTCTGTTTGAGCTTCCGGATCAAAATAAAATATATCAACTTTTGTACTGAAATTCATCGCTTTAGTTTGCTCTACATAATAATCGGGGTTTTGTTCATCGATAAGAAATTCAAAAAAAAAATTTCGTGTATGAATTCTAAAATATCTATATAGATATTTTATAAAACCACACCTTGATCAAAATAAATGAACTATACAGATAGATTATTTTAAATAGCGTTATTTCATAAATTCGAAACTAATATGAACATATAAAATCTATTGTCACAGATGGTGCTAATTCTTAAGACAGGTTTCTTATTCACAAATTCGAATAGAAAATTATTAATCAGAACACATTGTAAGGTACTTTCGAACACTTTCGGATTACAAATAGGGAAATGGAAACAGAATGGTATTATATGTGTGGTAATATTTATTGTAGCTATATACTAAAATATGACACAATTGATACTACGCTAATTTATTTTACTCAAAAAATTAAAACCATTGTTAACCTTAAACTTGTCGGGTTTTTTTTTCGATATATGAACTCAAAATGCTGTAGGATATGCTTTTTTGATTAGCTGTAGGATATGTAGGCGATTTTTGATAAAATGATATCATAATAAAAGTAAAAGATATCATACAATTTTGTTATTAACTTGAGGTATTTAAATCAAATTGTATTTAAGGTATAACCAGTATAATTTTCATGTGTATGTTTGAGATCGTACAATAATATAACTATTTAAGCATTTGAATAATTTGTTCTGCAATGTTATATCAACAAAGAGAAAAATGCTCAATTAATGAAAAAAAATTAACAGTTGGTGTAACGATTTTTGGAGTTACAATTTTCAGTAAAACGTATTTAAAAAGACACGAAATGATAAAATCTTTAATTTCTTCGGATTCTTAAGAAATTTGTAGTCGTATACAAATATATGTTTATATATCAGATACAAATATTTAATAAAATATATTCACGACTATTTACGTTATTAAAGTTATCTTATTTCTTCATATATATTACGCCTTGCGACTTAAGTCTTAGAGTTTTAATGTTCTACGAATAGTAATACTTAAAGTAAAAGAAATTTAAATAAGTCTTTCAATGCAATTTTTTAAAAAGCAACACTCTAGTTACTTTTTTGTCTGTGCAGTTTTTGAATGAATTAGAGAAATAATCAAAGATTACATGTGAGTCTCGTAATTACAAGTTATAAAGTATAATTATAAAACTGTGTGGTTTTCAATGAAATTTAAACCATAAAGAACATTCAAAATTAAAAAAAATTATTTTGAAAATGTAAATGTACAGTCTAAATGACGAGTGTAATTGAATTGTGTCAATACATTTTTAACATATAGTCAAATTAGTATTAAGTCCCTTAAAATAAAAATGACATAGATGTCTGAAAAATAATTCGATTTAAGAATAAAGTTTGTTGATAATGATAGATAAATGCTTAAGTATTATTTTCCTAGTAAATAAACCTTTTTCGAAAATTTAACTTTTTTTTTATGTCTTGTGTACTTTTAATGTTTAAAGTTCTAGATATGCATCATGTTAGAATCTTAGATAGAGAACAATATTACCTGCTAAATTAGTTTCACAACCCAATTCGAAATAATAAATTTATCTTTTAATTTACTTATAGTTATAGAAAATATCTGTTTCATATGCTTCCTATTTCTTAAAAGTAAATGGCTTTTTAATATATTCTTCAACAATCTTTAATATGAATTATATAAAAAACATTTCGATTTCTTTCTAGTACAAATTATCAATTGAAATAATATTTTCCTGCCTCACTGTGATTAACTTGCTCTCTATTCAGTTAAATATGCTCAGTTAATTGAATTCCTTCCGTCAAACATGCAACATTTATACAGACAGTACATCTAACGCTAAAGCAACGCATTTGTAATATAATAGCATTTACTGTTGTTTGATGTTCAGAGATATTATCTGATTCTATTATTTGAAATTCAGTTTGTTGCATTTATTATGGACGGTATAACCGCGGTTTAAAACTGATATATTAGATTTGCTTATAATGCGTAAAATTGATGTTCTTTGAATTATCATGAATCAAATAAAATATTTAACGAGGCCCTTTCATTTGGCTGGAAAATTTGTGTTTTTAAATATATATTTAGATATATTTTTAATATTAAATGCAAAAAAAGGAAAAACTTATGTAAGGGAAAATTAACTTAAAAGGAAAAGAAAAAGTGTCTAAATAAAATTTTTAATTTTAAAAAAATGTTTTATATTTTATCAAATCGTTATAGATATATATTTAAAACTTTGAATATAACCTTTGATTATATTTTCAAAAGATTGATAAATTGATATATTTCGAGTTACTATTTTAAAGTTATACTTCCTTTAATCAAACTGTATCAATATAATTTGAACACACAGTAAATTAGTTTCAATTACAAAAAGTATCCTTTAAACATCCAAACCCAAAAATAAGTTTTTGTAACATAAATTACTTTATTAAATTAGCTATTTACGTAATAAAATTATAAAGTTTTTAAAAGTGTAATTTTTCAAAAATAATTTTTTGTAATCTTTTTTTTTAAAAAAAATTGCCATTAGTGTACAGAAGATTTTATTTATAACTGAAATTAAGTTACGAATATCGTAAATAATTGTTTCCAAAATAAAATAACATTAAATGAAAAAAATAATAAAACTAGGCATATTTAGATAAAATCTCGTACAATTAACTACATAATATACATCTGGTTATAAAAATTAATTATTAATAAAGAAAACATTTCTTCCTCAAAGATTCATAACTATTAATAATTATTAATCATACATATATATATATATATATATGTGTGTGTGTGATATTATTATTGACATTGTGTGTGTGTGTGTTTGTGTGTGTGTGTGTGTGATTGAGTGTGTGTGTGATTATTGAAATTGTAAAAATTTGTAATTGAATTCGTAATGATATAAAGATACGTTTTTATCAGAATAGGTGTACTAACTTATAAAAATAATAATAATAAATTATAAATAAAATAAATATAAAATATAGTGCAAGATAAAAATATATTATGAAAAATTGCAATAATGGTGAAATTAGATACTTTTATATTCATAAATTTAAAAAGGTAGAATTAAAAATTATTAAGATAGTACCTAACACTTTGAAAAGGTTACGGAGCAAATTTTTACATTCGGACTTTCAACACTAAATACCTATATGGTTTTTGCATGTTGATAGAAATATTTTTCCAATGTTTCAATAAAATTACAATAACGTACATTTTAATGGGAATTATGGTTTTTCCAATGAATTTGATAATATAAGAAAGGAAGAGGAATAAGTAAAAAGAGAAACTGTAAAAGGGTGGATACTGTTAAAAATATTTATATTTTAAATAACAAATTTGAAAAGTATTTCCATATTAAAAATATAAAGATTTTTTTTTATATATGAAGAAATAGAAAAGTTAAAATGTTAAGGAATTTCGTTATAATAAATAATACTTGCATACATATTGTTAAGGATACACGTATAATTTTAATTAATAAATATAAAATTGGTCACTCTGATAAATATTATCGAAAAATTAAATACTATAGTGTTAGATTTCTGAAAAACCCTTTGATAAATTCAATTTTTACAATATATATTCTTAATACGTATTTGAAATTCATTCCTTTTAATAATTTTTATATAAAATTTTTAATGCAATAAAAATATGGGATGTTTGAACTATAATTATAATAAATGTAAAGATTTACCGAGAAATAACATATGTAAATATAAGGAGATTATAAAAAAATATAGAAATGAAAAATACCAATATGTGATTATAAGTAATCTATGAGCAAATATTTTTGTGAAAATACTCTTAGAGATATTATAAATAAGTGTACAGTTTTAGAATTATAATTTCTGATAATGATAATTATATTTAAAAAAACATTGAAGACTTTGATAATTTTTTAATTAAATTGATTGTTAAATGTAATTTACTTATTGAAACATTTTAAAAATATAAATTTTATATTAATAAAGATATGAAATATAAAACTTATATTTCATTCCTTCATTCTTCATTCATACCTTCATTTTCAAAGTTCTATCAAAAGAATTACATGATGAAATTACTGTTTGTTATATTGATCAGATCCCAAGTAACTATGCTATTATTTGCATAAAACTTCATGTTGATATGATTGATAAACATCTTGATGATATTAATACTTTTATTAATGTTACAAATAGAAAAATCATAAAAAGAATTCTCACTAAGAAAACATTTTTTAAAAGAAAAGAAATAATAGCTTTTATCTTCATTGTGAATAGCTCATTCGAATATGGAACGATATTACATTGTTTATTACCACCCAAACTATTTATTGATTGAATGACTCTCTGCATTAAACAATATTGTGTGTGTGTGTGTGTGTGTGTGTGTGTGTGTGTGTGTGTGTGTGTGTGTGTGTGTGTGTGTGTGTGTGTAGCGTATTGTGTGTACAAAAATGCTTATACAACCAAAATTAAATTATTTATAAACAAGATGTTTTAAATTTAATAAATAATAAACATATTAAAATTAAGAAATCTAAGTATATAAAAATGGACATAGTGCTATATATATATATATATATATATATATATATATATATAGCATCGTGTCCTATCTATTAAAGGAGATTACACAGAGTTATTCAGCTTTTTGATCATTTTGAGAGAAAGTTTTTATTAATAATTTTTAGTGTAGTTTTTCTATATATATATATTTTCTTTGATTGAGCAATACGTAACTTCA
>BMAW01007736.1:0-14027 GCA_019974015.1 Nephila pilipes | reverse complement strand
CTTTTAACAAACCGGAAGTTGCTGAAAAATGGATTTCTTATATAATAATTTTCATAAAGATTTTCGCATGGATGATCATGCAAAAGCTTACTTGTAAGGAAGATTATCTATACTTATTATTTCACAACTTTTTATGAAGATAATTTTTTAAGCAAAATTGTGTTTGAAGGTAACAATACTTTGACCGGATATTAATAATAATGATTAATTGAGTGATTCATAGTTCACTAACGTTTCATTTTAAAACAACACGAACGCTGTTGGCGATGGACTTTTTAATTTTAAGCCACGGTCAAGCATCGAAGACGAGACATGAACTGACACCACATTCTATTAAATTCCACACTATCCTGACGAACAGTGAACAGATTAACACTGCATCAGAATCACTACGTTATGAATCTTTATGGTGTTGAGTTACTCCAGAAATCACGCGCAATACGATAGAAGCTAGCTGGCCTTACTCGCACCGTAAAAAGTTGGCAACCACGACTGCAACAGATATAGTGATACAAGCGAAAACTTTTAATCAATTTTAAATATATATTTTAATCTATTTCCGTTATTCTAATTTATATATGATGAAAATAATGTTTTCTTTTAAAGAAAGAAGATAAATTTCCCGTACATTACTTTTATCAGTTTTTTTTTCCCGTGGAACATTTTTAGAATTGAATTTTAATAGTGGATGCATTTATTGCATTGAAGTCAGTAGAGAAGAAGTTAATTAATATCATTCCTATTTATAAAACTAAGTTTTTGTTTATCTTGTTGATTACAGTAATATTTAAGTGTACGAGTATTAAAATAAATCTGCGGATGATATCTATTTTTTTCTCCTATTTCACGTATCATTTAATTGATTTCGTTACTTTTATTGCTTATGCTATTTTATTACATTTCTTTAATGCTTATGAATGAAGAAAGCTACAATTACTACTAAATGGTTGTCTTGATTTGAATCTGGACTCAACATATTACAATTACCATGTTACGTAAATGAACAGCAATGTCTCTTACATAAGACCTCAATTCATCGCAATGAATTTCTCCAATAAACTGTTTTAAAAAGTAATCTTCTTCAAAAAACACTTGTAGGTGCAGTTCGTTTCATTTTAACATATTTGCATAAAATTCGAGAAATAAACAGAGGCTTTCTAGAAATAGAATATAATATAATAAGAACATATGATAATGTTTGTATATGAAGCAAATTACAATGGCTATTAAATCGATGTCTTACAATGCATTCAAATTCAGGTTTTTTTACGATAAATGTCAATAAATGAATAGCAAAATTCCCACGCTTGAACTCAACTCCACGTAAACAATCTCTCCTCTCTCTAATTTGTTTTACAGAGGAATTTCATTCAAAAACAATTTGAACATTCAATTCACTTCCTGACTGGATGTATCACGAGTGACAATCATTTATCAGATGTGGCGCTGACTTCATTGCCTTTATATACGGGTGCTGTTATTCCCACCAGGAAAAATGTTCGCATAATGTTTGCATTTCTGATGTTCACGTGCTTCGCACTTGCCAGATAACACTTCGATCTTCCCTACTTGTAGTTCATGTAACTCTCCTTAAGCCTACTTGTAATGAATCATAACTTCCTTGTCCCGATTCCGGAAAAAGGGGGAGGGAATTGGAACATCTGTGGTATCGATATGATGCCCAATATGACAGAATGAGCCATTGTCCTTAAGCAACTCTACGATGCGATATTTCTCAAATGTGTCCAACTGTTCAGATGGATGTTTTTTTCCTTCTCAAAGGTATTCTAAACTTCATAGCGATAAATTAAACTCAAAGATCCTAGTTTGAATCAAAATTGTGTTTTGGGAGAGTATTTTGACGTTTCCTTAGTGACGCGATAAGTCGTGTTTGCTGGCATCAGTGACGCTGGCGTAGCTTCCACTAATTATCTACGAGAGTGATTCAGCAAGCATTTGTATTGACAATGGGAAATAGGATATTAGGAATGTGCGAAATGGAAACGGAACACAAAACTTACTGTAATATTCTCTAGTGATTGATTTTCCTTTATCTAAGAGATCCTAGAGAATGATACCCTGCGATTCCCCGAAAACTTTTCCATAACTTTTTCTGTCGATGAGACCATCTACACTTTCTATGGAGCAGATTCTCCGAATGCAACCCATTATTTTGATTGTTGCTTGAGTTTCGGTGTAGAATCATGAATCTAGATTTAATCTACAATGACACCTCGAAGCAAAATGTGGAAGATAATTCGTTGCTGCAGCAATCAAACTTTGAAATAGCAGCAAATGGTTACCAAGTCAAAACTTATCAATGAATCAACATTGACCATTTGTCGTCAAAATCAGGTTCTTATTGAACGACTATCTTAAGAGATACGAAACTACTTCCAAATTTTATTTTACGTACTTTGCCTCTTTCTGGGTATACCGTTTTTTCTTTCTTTCTTTTTTTTTTTGATGATGAGTATATATGTTTGTAAAATTTAGGAAATGAACGTAAGATTTCTGGTACAGGGGAATTTTATAAAACAGGATAAAATCACACAAAATAATCAAAATCATTGAGACATAAATTATTTACGTACCCTGTGTTTATCCACATGTATTACTCTCAAGAAAGGGTCGTAAAGTAGTTTTGTCGGATCAACATCTACTGGAGACTGTCGATGTCCCTTACTGCAGAGATTCCATTCGGGGTTCAAGAGACCCCAGAAATCAGGACCTACATATAAGAAAAACAAAGTAAGTTTCTAAAATTAAGTGTGAAATTTTCACTATTTCATTATTTAATAAGTATAAATGCCAAACTTTGTATAAAATTATTCAGGTTATAAACAAGGTTTTTACTATACATTGAATTAAATTATGAAAACATAAATTAAAAATGCCTTATAAAATAATGCAATAATATTCTCTAAAAGGAATGAATATCATTAAGAGAAATAAGTAATCATTAGCTGATGACGTTTAAACATGACAATATTTCATTGTTCACCATTTTGAAATTAATAAGACAATTAAGATTCCTTTTTTAATATTTTAGACAAATATTTATTTCAGAAGAATAAATATTCTTTTTAAAATCAAATATACAATTGTCTGAAGGGAGAAATTATTCTACTAAACAGCTGAACGTATCCCAATGTAATTGGAAAAATATATTATAATGTAATATTATAATAGAACAATAGATATTTTTTGTATGTTTTAAGCTAATATAATATATAAATTTTAAATTTTAATAGGGAAACTGCTCACACATATTAAATATAGAAACCGAAGGCAAAGGTTTTAAGAATATTATAATAGAGATAAATTTGTTTGTAAAATATATTATATGGATATTTTAAAAGATAGAAAAATGAATATTATACAAATTAAATTGTTTATTTAAAACAAATTTAAACATATAATTTATGTATTAAGTTGAGCAATTGGTACATATTAAAATAGTTTGAATATCACACATAAAATAATAAATTTGATTATATTAAACAAATGGAAAAGGAAACAAAAAATACCGATAAAACGCATTAAAATGGGGAAACATATTTATTATTATAATCGATAGTAAGAAACTATGTTATATTAAATTATAAAAAAAATAATTGAATAAAAATCAGATGAAGCAAAATCAACATGAACAAGATATGATGAGAAAAAAAAATGTGCATTAAAATAAATGAATGAAATGAAAACAAGAAAATATTTTAATAAAATAAATGTGCACATTAAATCAATAATATGAAGGAGCAAATAAAAATATTGCTATAGTCACAAAAAAAATTATGCATTAAATAAAATAAATGAATGAAATGAAATAGAGATATTTTAATACAAATAAAGTTCTGCGTGAATTAAGCATTTTAAGTAAATGGAATAAAAAAAAAATTTATAATCAAAAGAAATTTGTCCAGTGAATTATATTATGAGAAGAAATTAGATGAATATGAATGTTACAAAAAAATTATTAAGCTTCTCAGAAGGTCTAAACAAATTCAAAATGAATATTATGGAAAAATAATGGTGCATTAAATTAAACATTCGCAAGATACAAAAAAAAGAGAGATCATTACAAGGAATACAAACCGATATAAATTCAAATAAAAGGAAAGAAAAACATTTCCATGCATATTATAAAATTTTAATTATTAATAAGAAAAACCGAGATAAACCTACATAAAATTTATTTTGTACAATATTTGATTTTTAAGTACATATTACTGTAAATTTTAGCTATTAAAGTAGACTTCTTTGAATTCAAATTGCCGTAGATTGAAGTAAACTACAATATGGAGAAGATGGATTTCAATCTGCTGAGTTCTACAATAACGGCCTTTGAAAGGTCAAGAAATTTGGTAGAAATGTAGGATACTTGGATTGCGACTATGTACAGAAGATTTAAAAATAAACACAAAATTAAGTTTCTATCTATTTTGATTATATCTCAGTATAACTTAACATTATTTTTAATGTTATAACCAAAATAAATTTGCACTTTAGCCCGTTCACTCCCAGCGTATCACATACGATACGCTCACGTTTACTCTTCTGTGCCCAACGTATCATATTAGATACGCTCCGAGAATACGTGCTACAGACGAACGTATCAATATAGATACGCTTGATGAGAACGATTTATTCCATTATATTAATGCTATTAAATGGCGTTACAATACTGCGAAATCTATATAGATAGGTTATTTGGAATGTTGAAGTTTGTGATATGGGCTTGGATTTCACTTCTGGCTATCAGGAGGGGGAAATTGTTAAAAGCACGTGTAGCGGCATGGCTCTTTAAAAGTAATGACATAATTTAAAGGGTGCATTTGCTTTCGATTTCCTTTTTTATTTTTTTTTCTTGCTTGCTTTTTAGAAGTTCGAATGAGAATTTATGGATGTTTATGGGGGTTAGGGCTCTTGGTTGCAGATGTTCTCAGCTGTTCGTTTGCTTTTGGTTTTTATTTGTAGCGACAGTCATGATGAAAAGAAAGTATTTATCTGATAGTGATATTTGCGAATTAATGAATGAATCTGACAGTGATGTCAATGAAAATAATCCAAATCTGCAGATAGCCATTATAGGGGGGGGGGGAGGACGATGATGATGTGCCCTTTGCTCAAAATCTTGCGTGAAGCGTCAAAATATGACAAAATATGTATGTAAGGCATGGGACATTGGACTAATCATTGAAGAATTTTTTTTTATAAATATACCATACAGCAAAATAAGATTCACACTCACATTTTTTATATTTTAATATTCCATGTAATGGTACATTATTACACTATGAAATTTCTGTAACAAATGTAAATATATTTTGTATTTGCTTAAAATATATGATTTTTATGTAATAATTTTATATAAAAAACGTACAATTTTCGATTGAATCTTTTTTCTTTCTTATATATTAAGTTTAATGCATTTTAAATAATATATGTAAAAACTAAAATATTCTAATGTACAACCGATTTTAGAAGAATTTTTTTAGCAAATTAGGCTTAATATCTAAAATAGTCTGGGCACAGCGTGACACTCCGGGGAAAGAAGCCGCGGGCCCAAAAAAGCACTTTTTTTTCTCCTTCTGGTAGCGAAAGGGTTAAATAAACAATCAGATGATACAAACACATGAAAAAGAACATAATATTATGTAAACAAATCAGTATATTAAACTCATTTTAATTTAGCATTAGACTCTATAATATATTGAACTTAAATTGATTTTAAAAAAAGGGAGACTTTTGTTTTTTATTTGAATTCGCAATGTTGCATCTCTTAATTTCATTTGTATATCTCTCAATATAAAACTAGAAAATCTACAGCTGTTTTAAAGATAATTGAGTAATCTTTGAAGAGGAAGGTGTCTTCACCGTAAATGACTGAGGAACAAAATTATTAGGTCATCACCGATAGCCCTCGCGTTGCTATTAAGCACAACGTTAATAAACAGTTAATAAATTCCACTTTTTAAAATTAAAAGCTATTGAAGTCAAATGTAATGAAAATTGCAATTATTGCATAAGTGATAATGTACAAGCAATTAATGATCAATAAGTAAATACATATTTGTAAGTCATTTACATACATTTAAGTACATTTTCCACAACATTCACTACATTTATAATTTTAAAAATTTGCAAAGTAATTATAAACATAACATTTTAAAACGTTTTTATGAATTTTACTTGGTGTGTGTGCGTGTGTCATAAAATGTTAGATCATTAATTTAATCAACTTCCCATCAAGCTAGAGTTCTGAAACTTTGGGAATCGTTTTTACTCGCCTAACAATGCAATATTTAGACATTTGTGACACGTTTTAACTAATATTTTTCTTTGATAATGCAGTTAACCCCAACCATTCAACCATTCGCGAGATTTCAAAAATTAGCTACAAACTTGGCGATTTTTTTTGGCTGAACGTTAAGTCCGTAAAAAGGACTAGTGTAGCCCCATTTGGCAAAATACTGCTAAATAATTCTTGTCGCCAAGGGTGGTTGGATTAAATTGTATTCCAACCATTTAATTTATAGGATGAATTAATTAATTTTAGTTAGTTTTAACGTTTTTAGGTATTTCACTTGGTGTGTGTCTGTCTGTGTGTGTATCAGTGTGTCATCAAATTTTCTATCATTAATTTAACCAACTTCCCATTACGCTAGAGCTCTGAAATTTTGGGAAACGTTCTTACTTGCCTAACAATGCAATATTTAGATATTTGCGACCAGTTTTAACTAATATTTCAATAATTTTCTTTAATAAACATAGCCACCATATAAAATCGTTGGTTTTTTTCTCGAATTATTTTATGCCAAACATAATTATAATACGCGAAAGTTTAAATTTAAGGAAATTTAATAACTACATGATTCTTATTTTGCTTAAATTTATACAAATACTGAACAATACAAATGATTTTTCTGTATTTATAATAAAAAAATTTGAGAAAAGTGTACCAGAATCCTTAAAACCCATACTTTGAGTAAAACGCAGATACAGGATACGAGGGCTATTCAATATGTAAGAAAACAGGATTACGGCAAAAATGGATTAATGAATGAATGCAATATTTTGTTTACTTTTCTTGATAATCACCATCAACTGTCTATGCACTCATTTCACTGTATTAGGATTCTTTTTATCCCCCTCAGCTAAGAATTCTTTACCTTTATCTCAAAACTAGTTCTGTTCTTTCTTCTCTACCCTCGTCGTTATCGTTGAACATACTGCCACGCAACGCTCCGTAGACAAAAAAAATGATAAAATGCTACAGGGGTAAATTCAGAACCGTAAGGGAGATCAGAAAGAAACCTCCAACACACTTAGCAAACAGTTTTCAGGGTCAATGGTGCCAAATGAGGTCGACCGTTGTATTGCAGCAGAAGCAGGACTTTCCTCTCCCATCTCGGATATTTCCTCTTCTATGCAAACTTGACATTTTTCTTTCTTATCCACTGTTGATAAAGCGCTGCCTCTTCAAATAATCAGAAGAAATCGGATAAAGAACATTCGATTCGTCGGTAATGCTTTTGTGACAACTCTTGATATTTTCCATCCACGCGAAAACTCTCACGTTGTTCATGAAATTACAGCTGAATTCTTTGTTCCTCCGAGTGTATATTTCCGATGGTTTTACACTATCCGAAAGTAAAAACCAGATCACAAAATGCCGTTATTGAAAAGTACTATCTACGGGTGAACATGCCATCGTAACTAAGACTTCAGAGGCTATATTTAGGTAGATATAAATCAAAAATTGGAATAACATTCTTCGAAAAGTTACCAACTAACATTATAGAAAGTTGCAATGGCCTGCATTAAGAGTTTCCTTCCCTACAAAGGTTTGTTTGTTTAAATATTGAATAACCCTCATATTTTATCTCTATGACATGGCACGTTCGTTTTCAATAGTGAAGCTCAAATTTACAGCTTTATATTTATCAAATTCTCATAAATAATGCGTCTATGAAATCAGAAAAGCAACCTATGCTTTTTAACAGAAAAATTTTAAAAAAAAATCAAAATTTGAAAAACATTTTACTTTCAAGATTTCTCGCTTTAGATTTCAACCAACCGTCCATTTTGATTTCGGGAATGTAACGTTACTCCTACAGAATTTCTACTTTCGTTCCCAAATCTAGACTATTTTATCTATTAAAAGGACAAAAAAGGGCAATCTAAAGAACAAAAAACAAAAAAGTTTTGAGAACCCCGTTTTTCTACCAATTTTTAAAAAGATTTTCACCTATTTTAACGATTCTGTAATGACATTCTGTTACCAGTCTCATCTGGCATCTTAAATATTATTCTACTTATAAAATCTAAATTTCATTTTAAGCAAGTCCAAGTAAATAAAATAGTCAATTTTGTATGGAGTGTATGCTTATTAACTCCTCTAATAAGGTGTGTGGGGGGGGTGCTCTCAAACCGTTTACTTTCTTTATTAGCGAGATCTAACACGTTTTATAATTTATCAAAGAATACACCTACTGAAATATGATGTCAGCTCCAACAGCATGGAATAGCAATCTCCCCAAATCTGCTATACATGCTAGAATACTTTACTGCACGTCACACATCACTCTTCTTACTACTATAAGCTTATCTTTAATTCGATTTTTCATGTCGTTCCACTTGATTGGGAACTTAAATATATAATCAGGAAGAAATCCAAGATATTAGTTGAAGGGGGAGAGTCATTTGTTACAACCATTTTTGGGCTTTTCGGTTTTTAAAAAATATTTTTAAATCTTTTTCGAAAAATGGAGGGGATCAATGTGATTCGCGAAAAACCTTCATTATTTTTTGCTCTTTTATCTGTACAATCTTTTTTTAAATTTCTAATACATGAAATACTCTAGATTTGAGGATAAATGTAGAAATCCTAAATGATAAACATTATGCTCACGAAATCAAATGGCCGGTACACGAGATCCCTAAGGCACTACGTCACAATATTCCATGACTCTAAGTCAAAAATCAATCGATAATAATTCATTTCGAAATTTCAAGTATTGGTTTTTATTCCACTTGATGAATCTTTCTAATGTCCCTCAGTACATAATATCGTTTTACTTTAACGACTTTTCATAATCTCAACCTTACCTTAACCAAACGATACTATCATTTATTTTTCGGGATCTCTCCTCCGGAGGACAACCCCCAAACGTTCGCGTGAAAAATACTTAGATGATACCGATTTATCATTCCGAACTTGTTGGCGGGGAATTTCAATAAACTTTCATTTGCAACCTCCAATGAATTCTTATCATAACGGACTAGCCCATTTCCAAATACTAATCCCGCAATCTAACAAAAACCAAAAAACGTGAAGGTGAAAGTGAGCGAAACGTTGATAGAGCAAGTGAGGAGCCAAGTTTGTCTCAACTCGAGCAACGATAAAACCACAATTAACAAATTAGCAGTTGCCAACAGTCTAGAGGAAACCTTGCATCAGCGAGCTCGTTGAGGCTGTTCTGCTAGCACGTATATCGGAAACCGATTAAACCTGCTGATTACTATGCACTGCAATTAATTACATACTAGGCAGAAACAAATTAAATCTTTTATGTAATTACTAACACACGATGAATATGAGAGAATTTGTTTTGGAAGGGGGAGAAAGGGGTGGTTGAAAAGGCTCTTACTCTTTTCTAGTTCGCCGATTAAATAATAAGAAATTATTA
Source organism: Nephila pilipes (assembly GCA_019974015.1). Lineage (NCBI taxonomy): Eukaryota > Metazoa > Arthropoda > Arachnida > Araneae > Nephilidae > Nephila > Nephila pilipes. Next base: position 4,332 of record BMAW01007736.1, on the reverse strand, counting down.
TTATCGTTTGCAAAATGCTCGGTTGAGGTAGTTAAGGAGGGTTCTGTATTATCAGTTAGGGAACGGATGGTATGGTCCATTTTTTAAATTGATTCCGTGGCGGTTCTGGTGCGGATTAAAGGCGAATACCTTTAAAAATTTCATTTTGTGTTTCGGTAATTCAGATGATTACATTATAGTTCAGCTTTTAATCCTTGCAATAGATGTTTTAAGAATGTGATATCAGTGGGATGGAAATTAAAAGCATCATAAAAGAGGCTCAAAACGAAATTGATTGTATTTTATTAATTGGATTTCAGCTAAGCCTTGTGTTTGCTCCTATATATTGAATATCCGAGAGGGAGGGTTTTTTTAAATTTAAAGTAACATTACACATTCGAGTAATAAAATTGTTAGGAGGTTCATTAAATTGAATCATCGGATAGAACAATTTATTTTCGAAAGAGTATAAATGATATTTATTTATCTAATTTAGAATTAAGAAGTGGTTTGAAATGCATATTAAAGTTGCATTTTCGTGTTAATTATACCATACTACATTGAAATTTTATATAGATGTGAGTATTTTAAGTAAAAATATCATGGAATGCATTAAAAACTCCAATTTTCGAATACCTTGTTTATTTGTAATAATACTTGTAGCAATAATGAAACCTCGAACAAAATAAAATCTGAAACCTACCTACTCGTAAATTTAATACGATTATCAAAAAGTTGTAATCTAACTCACGGCTGTCTCAGACATGATTAATTATTAATTAGTTTCAGATTTCACTAGTTAAATTAAATAAAAGGCATGTGGTCACATAGTGCTAAGGGAGAGAGTATACGGTCATAAAGAGAAAACAATATTGCTTAAATAATACAAGACTATCATTTGGAGCAACTAAGTTCATTTGAATAGATAAATTAAAATTTAAAGATTACGTAATACTAAATTGACATATTTGAATGAAGAGGGATAAGATACGTGGAGCCATTTTGAAGAGCCAATGTGGTTTTATTTTGTTGAATGAGTCAAACATTAAATTAATTCATAATAAATGGTGAGTGCATTAAATGTATAAATGTGTGTATATGTTGAATACGAGAAATGCTAAGTGTCCGGGAAGTGCCGTTCATCTGTGTGAGCGGGGGACAATGTCTCATTCGTCTATTTGTGAGTTTATGAGAGTGTGGGAAACTTGGTCATCGTCTCATTTTATATGAGATGCCTGGAGTGGGCGAAGGCATCCAGAAAGGAGATTAAATGTTTTCCTTTCTGTGAGAAACTAACGACTTTACAAGGATTAAGTATATAAATACCTTACTCGTCTATCATAAGTGATATCAAAAGTGATTACAGGAACAATTTAAATTTGACTATCATTGCTCGATGATTGTGGGGACACATGTATCTATACATTCGAGTCAAAAATTATCACACTACGAAATTCGCCAATGATGAGTAATTTGACATTTACGCGAATTATAATATGTCCTTTATATATTATTCCTTTTATCCTAAAATAAAAGTTAAATTTAATTTTTTATTCCCAACAAGAAATTTATGATTAAAGAAAATTTGAAATAATTATTCAATTTATTACAAATAAACATTCTATTACGTTATTCAAAAGATTTCTGGAGCAATATTTATTTTAAACAAAGCAGTAATATTAAAAAAGAGAAATGCAATTTCAATTTTAAATAGTCTCATTATTAAATTAATTAATATCAAATTAATTTTAAGATTAATTAGATGATTCAATGAGACATAATCATAACTGAATCTCATATGATAATCATCATAATCATAACTCATAATCATAACTTAAGGCATTCTTATTTCAATTCTTACTGAAGTATTGGGGAATAGAGCGAAAGTAGATTCTAAAATATAGATTTGAGAATCGGTGAAATAGGAAGAAACAAAAAATAATACAGATATTAAACCCAATTTATAGATTTATTCCATAGAGCTATCTGAGAACAAATAAGTAAATGAATAACACTTATACGATCATATGTATAATATTTTTATTATGCTTATTTGGAAGCTGATAACTTTTGTCTATACATAAAAGGTCTTATGTCTAAGTTTCAAATACCAATAATTTCAGGATAGAATAATATTCTATTTTAATTCACCCAATATACGTATATACTTTTTAAAATCGATTAGTATGCTACCACAATGCGAGTTTGTATTTTAATATATTTTGGCATTAAATTGGATGTTATCTATCGGTTCAAGACATTAAATGTATATTGAAATATATTGGTACGAATCAAATATATAAATAATCATTTAAATCCTATGTTATTTATAATAACTTACCTGAAAAAGCTTATTTTATTTAAATTAAAATATTAATATATATATATATATATATATATATATATATATATATATGTGTGTGTGTGTGTGTGTGTGTGTGTATCTATCTATATATATATAAGCGAAATACCACTGACTGACTCATCACGAGATCTCAAAGAATATACAACCGATTGACTTTAAATTTAGCATAGTTACTCATTTTGCGATGTAGACGCTCACTAAGAAAGGATTTTACGGAAGTCTTATCCAAAATATAATTTTCATCCGTTAATCTACTCTTTTCCATCGGTTATATTATTTTTGGCGACTTTTTCGCCAAAAATGATAGGACCGACGCCGAACGGAATATAATGTTTTACATGTATACTGTGTATTGTCACCAATTAAGTTTACTTGATGAGATTTGTGCGTGCGAAATAGAAAAATACCAAATAATTTTATATTGAAACGCTGAAAGAGGATTGGCAAGATTTTGATGAAGGGGCTCTTTATGTGAATTTCGTACATATCGAAAATAGGAAACGTACATATTTAGCGATAAAAGTAAATGAGTTTGGAATCCCACGGTTGGTAAAAGTGTAGTTTAGCTCTAAAACTTAGCGGGATTTTGAAAAATACTAAAATGGTGACTTCTTACGGAGTAGCACACGCGCAAGACAATCTTCTTTTACTGGAGAACTTCGCTGCATGCATGAACGAACTCAAGAGGCTGTGGCTTATGTAAGACATTTTGGACGTCCCAAATTGCACGACTTTTTTTAAGGATTGCAGTCACTTGCAATCCTAAATGGTCAGAAATCAAAGATGTCTTGAGGCAAGAACAAAAATCTTATGAAAGAAACGATGTCATTGCGGATGTATTTCATTTGAAAGCTAAGCACATGATGAATCTTCTGACAAAAGGTTGGATTTTTGGCAATACAAGGTGTAACATATATACGGAGGAATAATATATATATATATATATATATATATATATATAAAGAGTGACTTTTTACTACATTTTTTTATTTTTCTTATATATTTGAAAGTCGAGGATAACCATTATTACAGACAATCTATTTCTTAAAATTTAGATTATCATTAAATTTGAAAAAATTAAAATTTTCTTGATATCTTACGTAATTCAAAATATTATGTTATCGTCTGTCCAGCGAAGCGGGCAGGTATCAGTTATTTATATATATAATTATAGCCTTTTAAGATAATCTAAAAATTAAAATTCTCTTTCATATGATAATCATTTGGCAGTCAACCAATGTTCCGAAAGAAACCAATTACAAAATTTTACTTTAATAATTAAAAATTTAATAAATAATTTTTTGTGTATTAAATTAATCTTCTAAATCCAATGTTTTATGTAAACTTTTTTTCATTCAATATGAATTTCAAGAAACCAGCAGTTTTAAATTTTACTTCAATGAAAATTAATTTTAAATTAAGATCGATTTCTTAAAGCTTGTAGTATAATCAAATTAGAAAACTGAATGTTTTCTAAGCACTGTTTGTGGAATATTGCAATTGAATAAATGAATTTAAATCCAGGATAATATAGCAGAATGAACTGAATGAATTTTTAATTATACATTAAAATTAAGTTGGAGAACAGGATTTACTTATAGAAATAATACCTTTTGTTTTTTGACGCTAGACATAACATGAAGTACGGTATATATCATTCTTTGTTATAAAAATTCATTAAAAATTTTAAACATGTCTCAAAATTTATTATTCACAATTTTTTAACAGCTATACTTAAAATTCTAGTAAAAAAGGAGTTACGAGTTCATCTCTTAAATAATATACTTTTCCATTTTGATAAATAAAATGAAGCTTTAAAAATATCTTATAGTAATATATCAGATTTTATACATTTTATCTCTTTTTAAATTTACTCATTTATTTGGAATTTTCATTAAATTATAATAAATACATAGTCTGACGGAGGATTCATCAACTTGATTCACATATTAATAAACATAAAATAACCACCATAAAAATAAGAAAAG
>BMAW01007728.1:0-13435 GCA_019974015.1 Nephila pilipes | reverse complement strand
ATATTATATTATATTATTATATATATTATATTATATTATTATATATATTATCAGATTATATATATTATGATATTACATCGGAATTGATTACAATGATGTCATTAATGATTTTGCAACAATCAAAGTTCGAAGAAAATCTTTGTTGTACAAGTACATTGACAGTGACTGAGCAAAGAATAAGGATGTCTAAAGGCAAAAGATAGTAAAGCAATAAGGGATGAAAAATATGATGTTTAACAAGTTGAAAACAGTTCATACAATAATATATACTCTATTCTGTACTCAGTTCTGTATTTTGTATTTCATTAATGTACTGTTATAATTTAAAAAATGGTGGGGTGGTTTGAGATGTCGTAAGGTAAAAAATAAACAAGAGTGGCCAAACCATGTCGCTATCCATTTCTTAAGGCTGCCGGTTGCCTGTCCGAGACTCGTCGGATCCATTGGTGGCGGGAAATTGAAAGACGCTCCAAAGAGCAAAAAACAAAGAAAGGGCAAAGAGTAAGAGAGTTGAAGGAAAATATCTTCCGAACAATTTGAGGTGCCTAGGCACCAGGAAAGTTAAAAACTCCTCTGATATCAGCTACATATAATTAAAATTAAAGCAAATGATAAAAATTGAAAAGTGATCTGGTATGCAAAACGCCCCATCACCCTAAAAAAATAGAATCTTAAGGGCTAATAAAGCAAACAAATAAAGCATTGCTTGCTCGAGTGATCATTTCGCTTTTGTTATTAATATACCTGACACATTTTGCATTTTGTAATATATGGGATCAATTATTATTATTCTTTTTTTTTAATATTAGCCACTTAAGGGGCTATTGTTTTAGGTGGGGCGTTTTGGCGTACCACATCACTTTTAGCTTTTTATCGTTTATTCAATTTTTTATCACTTTTAATTACATTTAGGATAAATATATTCAATTTAGTAATTTATCGCTTTCTGTAATTTCAATTACATATAGTTGGTCTTATTTTCAATTCAATAATTTTTGTTCGCTATATTTTAGTATCGGAAAATTATGCCCTTGTTCGTTTCTCGATATTTCATCATTTTCTTTAATTCTTATATTTAATTGAGTCATTTAATAATAATTATAAAAAAGGGAACCTTGTATGGCTAAATCTCTTCTTTGCAAAACTTTGTATAGAACTTTTTTTTTATTTAGTTTTTACACTTATATTCATCTTTTAATTGTATTCAAGACACTTTAAGATTCTCGTATCAGTTGCTTTACAAAATTTATTTAAATTTTAAAACGCTTTAAGAAACATTAATTTTTAAACGATACTTCTATGATTTAAGGACCACGGTAGACGAGTAATCATGGTCTTGATTTTGCGACCAGAGTTATTACCGATTTGTTGCATATTCGAGTCCTGATGCCCCTGAAGACCCATCGTGTAAGGGGACTTTTGCATGCTGAATCTGTTGAGGACTCAAAAACTCCAGTTGACGTGGTGTGGAATTTTGGAGGCGGTGGTGCCAGCTCAGATATCATCCTCGTGACTTCTTTGAGGTTCAGAACTGAGAGATGCGTTACGAATAGTCCTCATATTTCTTCTAAATACAACGTTAATAAACATTCATTCATTCCATCATTTAGAACAACTATGGGGAGCCCAATCATAAATATGTAAATCTGATTTTCAGAAAATTCATACATTATCAAAACTTTTCTTAAAAATACAGATTTATTAAAGAAAACCAAAGTATTACTTGATAATAAACCTTTAATGGAAAAACTTTTAGACAACAGGTTTCCTGAATAAATAATTGGAATATGATATTGTTGAAACACTCAATATGCTACAATTATTTCTAAGTATTTGGTTTGATATACGTAGATAATTACTTTCTGTGTTTTCTACACAGAGTTTCAATTATTTCTTATAAATTTCGAATTATGGAAATTAGATAAATGTATAAGAATATGTGAATAGGGAGAAATGAAAAATATATATATGTAGAAGAAATACATTCTCATCATATCAAAACGTTAGAAAAATAGAGAATTATACTTTTAAGTTGTCTTATTCTTTGTCAATTTCTGAATTTGATTTTTAATCTACACAGTGTATTCAAAAAGTTCCAGGACTGAATGCACACAGACAACATAACACAGCAAAATTAAGTTTATTTAATATCAAGCTTCTACATAATCCCCCTGCACTTCAATACAACTTTTGGATCTTGTATAAAGATCTTTGAACGCCTTCTGGAACGCCTCGACTGCAACACTCTGCAGGTCCCTTGTCACTGACGCTTCGATGTCCTCTACCGACGCGTACCGCTGTCCCTTCATCTTCAATTTCAACTTTGGAAACAGAAAATAGTCCGGAGGGGACAGGTCAGGTGAATATGGGGGGTGGTCGATGGTTACAACCTGCCTGCGCGCCAAGAATTGCTGAACAATGATGGATTTGTGTGACGGTGCATTGTCATGCAAGAGACACCAATTTCCACTGTCCAACATTTTGGGTCTCACACGCCACATTCTTTTCAGTAGCCGGTGTAGCACATCCTTGTAAAAGACACCAGTGACAGTGGACCCTTGTCGAAGGAATTCGTGGTGGATAATTCCTCGACTGTCGAAAAACACGAGCAGCATCGTCTTTGTTTTTGATTTTGACGCACGAACTTTCATCGGTCGACCATTTCCCGGACTTGTCCACTCCAAACTTTGGCGTTTAGTTTCCGGATCATATTCGAGGCACCACGACTCGTCTCCGGTGACGATGGTTTTCAAAAAGTTAGGGTCTTCATCGGTCGCGGCAATCAAATCTTCGGAAGAAGCAATTCGGTGTTCTTTTTGCTCCGTAGTCAGAGTGTGTGGCACAAAGCGCGCACAGAGTTTCTTTTTCTTTAAATCCTGCGTCCTTATCGTAAAAACAGACCCTACACTCATGTTTAAATATTCCGCAATCATTTCTATCGTCATTCGACGGTCTGAGCGCACCATCGCTTGCACTCGCTCGACATTTTCATCAGTCCGAGTCGAACGTGGACGACCACACCTCTCATCATCGTCCGTCGCTTCTCTTCCATCTCTAAACCTTGCAAACCACTCAAACACACGCGAACGACTCATAGCCTCGTCACCTTGAACAGTTTTAATCATTTCATAGGTTTCTGTGGCCGTTTTACCCAATTTAAAACAAAATTTAATGTTCGTTCTTTGCTCCATTTTTTAACGATGACACGACCACTATGACACACCACACTCGAGTGAACGCTGAAAAGTTGGAACTCATCCAAACGGAATAAAACTTCGCGCATGCGTCGGAGAAGGTTGTTGCTACGCGCTCCATGAATTGCTCAGAGATAGCGCTACCTGTACTGTTTTACTAGCGGCAGTCCTGGAACTTTTTGAATACACTGTGTATTAACTGCTAAGAAGAATGTAAGTTTTTATAGCATAAAAATATTTTTTTGAGTTGAAAATATCGAATAATTAAATAAGCATGCTTTATTTTTATTTTTTGTAAACTATTTATATGTTCTGATTTCAAAATACTTCTGTCTTGTTATTAAACTTGAGATGATTCACTATTTATTCTTCGATGCAAAGTAATTATATATAAGTTTTATGTCAAAAATAAGTTACACAAAACGCAGACTAATTAACTATGATCGAAAATGGGAATCCATATATTTTGAGGGATAATTTTTTATTAAAACGTTTTTCTGAATTTCACTTGGTGTGTGTGTTTTTGTGTGTCATCAAATTTTCGATCGTTAATTTAACCAACTTCCCATCAAGCTAGAACTTTGAAATTTTGGGAATCGTTCGTACTCGCCTAACAGTGCAATATTTAGACGTTTACGACAAGTTTTAACTAATATTTTAATAATTTTAATATGTCAAAATATTCTTTCCTCTCGGCGCTTTTAGGATTGAGGAAAAAAATTTTCTTTCCCCCTATGGGAACACCAGGCACTCCCCACGCCGCATGAGGTATCGTAAAACTTTTATACTCACAAAGGGGAGATACTATCTCCCTTTTACTATCTCCGAGATAGTAAGGGTTGCTGACTTTTAGTCAGTAATCATTCGCAAGAAAGAAAGTTTCCAATATTTGACGCCATGCCTTATCACAATAATTTTTTCTGAATTCTGGTTCCCATTTTTTTTTAATAGAATGACTTACAAACTTTCAAATGCATGTTTTGATTTTATGAGTATTATGAGTTTTTTAATACTCTCACATATGTCTCTTTTTAAGTAAATTTTAAAGTTCAAAATAATTAACAGTTTTAACTAATATTTCAATAATTTTCTCTAATAAACTTTGCCACCATATAAAAACGTTGCTTTTTATATCGAATTATTTACTTATTATTCTTATTTGTTCCAATAAAATCTGTATGACATTAAATTTATAGAACTTCTAGAAATTAATTCTAAATTGTGTATATTATTGACTTGAAATAAAAGGTAATATAATTAACAAAAAAACATGGAAATATTTTCAATTAATGTAAAGAAAGACAGGTATTATTCACCAAAAAATATGTAGCAAGTTCTTCAACTTTTACGAAATACACTTCTGGTTTGAAAATATACAGTAAGAAAATATCTCGTGTTATCTAAAAATATTGTTCAACTATTAAGCGAGAGGAAATCAATAAGACTTTAGCTTTTATTCATATTTGAATGATAATTTTTTTGTTACGGAAACTACTAATTATAGCGGAAACTATTATTAGCGACTTAAACTTTTGTACGGTAAGCACATATATATATACAATATATATATATATATATGTATGTATGTATTACAGACTGTATAAATGGATACTTTTCAATTTGCGACCACTATCAATATATACTTAAAGAATTTACAACTGACATACTGAACAATGTGTTCTTTCTTCTTGAATTTATAATAAAATCTATGTTTAAAAGGATTTATTTAATACCTTAGCATAATATTTTATTACAAAATGAAGCATTGATTACATTTTACTTTCAAATTTTAAATTTTCAATTATAATTTTTCAGTAATGCATATTTTTATTATTATTGTTTTTAAATATTTGAGAATGTATAGAAGTTTAATGATCCATTAAATATTTTTATCGATAAAATTATAACACTTGCATAGAATTTAATATAAAAATGTAATGATGTACATGAAATTCCCTGTTTAGGCATTATTATTTTAAGTATTGAAATTAATTGAATAAGTGTCTGTTTTGCTGATACTGAAAGATCAAAAATGTTCAATCAGATGTGCAGATTGCATTAATTAGCGGATATTTATAATAGACATTAATGAAATAGCGGTAAAATATTTTGTTTTATGTCCATGCTTACAATCAAAAACCTTTCCGAAAACAGGAATACTTTGCATATGCTTATATTGTAATGATTTAGATTTTTGGATATTTTTACTAACATTCTCCTTTCAGCTTTTCAATAAGCGCGAAAAAGAGAAATGTGAGTCTCTTAAAAGCTCAGTTTTTTTATGTAAATGTAATCTAGAGTAAAACTTCAGAATAAATCTCAAGATGTTGAGGCCGATATATTAATGGGAGCTACAGGTATACCGTATGATCGAAACACTAACGTTCACTTCCATTAGTTAAACTTTTTGCACACCTGATTAACATACAGGCTAAAAAATAATGGTAATTCAGTCTTTGTAGTAACATTTTTCCACCATAAATTCAAGTAACCTTTTTTATTGCCCTCCAGATGGAGATCAAGTAGTAAAAATCTTCTGTTCAGTGAAGTGTCAATTTATGTTGAAGCTACGAAGTATTTCGTTGTGAATATTGTTTATGTACTTGTATATGTAAAAAGAAAATAAACATATTTTACGATGAAAGTCACCATGCTTCGAATTCCATCACAGACCTGATAGCCGCGAAATAAATTTTACTTTATAATTTCTGCCTCCATTAAAAATTGCCCTTATCAGAAACTATGCCACACACAGCAGTGTGTCTGCGATACTACGACTTTACCTTTTACAGAGGGTAAGTGGGAGGGATAGATAAGCAGTAGTTCGCAGTAATTGATTCTAGATTTTATGATTTGATACTCCTGATATTTATCAATAGACCAAGACATATTTTCCTTTAAAACCTTTTCTCAATTTTATATGCTTAAATTCCTAAAAAATGATTTCCTTCAAATTTCCCCAACTAAAAACTCGTCCATTAGGGCATATGCGGCAAGGAACGTGCCATGGTTTTAAAGGGTGACCTGGAAAAAGACACACCTTTATCCACAGCAGTATGCTATTTCAAGAACTTCTGAAAAGACCATCTTCATTATCCAAGGTTTCTTCGACATGTTAATCCTTGAAGGTGTTTTTAAATATAAAGGTGCATAAATTATAATATAGTAAACCAGTGTCAGGACTGGTGTACGTTAAATCTGTCGAATTTACCTTTAGTTGTCTTTGTATGGAAGCTTAGTAGTGAAAGTGCGAAATCCGGCTCCTTCTCATCACTTCGCCAATATTCAATATTACGACGTCCGTCGCTAATAGCCCTTGTGTTGCTTCTAAGTGCGACATTATAATAAATCAATCTATGTGGCTTGAAGTTCGCCGTTTCAAGGTTTCTCTGTGAATGTGGGGTATACTTTTGCGGTATAAAATTCAGAACATTGGTCAAAAAATTTTAAAAGTTAGCTCGGATTTCTTATTTTATTCTGTATCTTTACTAGCATAAAACAGCAAAAGTTCTTTTTAAAATTGTTCACATTTTAATAAGTTTAATATAGAAAATTATTATGAGAAATAGAAACATCTTACAACAATAGACTGATTTATCAGAAATAATCAACTGTTTCATCTTATATTTTAAATACCGATTCATCTGTATAGATTGCAATTACAAATTAAGTTCTTTTTGTTCAGGCTATTTAAAATGTGCGAGCAGATCAGAATATCAGGGGAATTCACTACATTAATTTTAAGAAGATCGATTAACGCAGATTTATAACAAAAATATATGTTAGCACAAATTTATTATTGAAAAAAAAAACCTGAACACAGCAATTGAAATCCGAATGTCGCTTTAACACTTGTAGCATGCACAAGCTACATGCAAGCTCTCCAAACTCTAACCTTATCGTACAACGGCTTACTTAAATACCCTAGTCTTAGACTGTTCTTTTTTCGCCTAGAAACATCAAAATATGACGCCTATTTGTGCAACTTGTTGACCTTTGGTGATCAGACTTTGTACAAGATTATCCCTCCCTATACAAAAATAACATGTTCTCACATTTCTTTCCACTCTGCGCGGATTACATAAAAGTTTAAACTTCAGCGTAATAATATTCTTCAGTTACTTTTTTTTGAATATATTACAATAAAAATATCAATAAAATAACTTTTCTGGACCGAATATATGTAAATTGAGGTAGAAATGTCAAGAATCAAATGATATATTACATATTTTTGGGGGGAAAGAACATTAAATGCATTTAAATTATGTGATGCACACATTTTATTTGAATTCTATGAAATCCTCAAAGGATGTATTAGGGTACGAAATAAATGAGCGTAAATTAAGTTTCAAGGCAACTTATTATTATAAAATAAAAATAAATATACTTTGCATATACTGTAAACCAAAAGTTTGAAAAACTAAGAAGATTTCCATATCAGAATCATTACCCAAAGTTATGAGATTCCTAAGCAAATAACACATAATGATGTCTATGTTTACAATACTAAAATCGAAAACGCTTATTAAACTGATAACATCGTATAATTGTACTAAATAGACGAGAAATTATTTCAGTCATTTGCGTCCTTTTTCAGACAGAATTAAGAAAAAAAGAGGCATTAACATAATACTATAGTCACTAGTTGTTTGCATTCCGCTCTTTCAAGGGAATGCCCTCGAAAATGTTTCAGTTTACTTTACATTCTGCGAAAATATTTTGTTATCTGATGTTTGACGAGAATGATCATCCTCAAGTTGTTTATCCCTTTTTTGTGTAAAAATTTGATTTAAGGTTACATTAAGCTGATTAAAAATTCAAATGTGCTTGAAATATAGTGGCGCTGCAAGGTTTTATATATTCCCTTGCCATTTTTATGGAATACCATCTGATCATTAGGGAAGGGAAAAAACTATCTGAGCTACAATTAAATGTCATATTACTGTGTACATAATATGTGTACGAAAAATATTCAGAGTTTGAATAATTTCCTGTGTATCAGATTTTCAGCTCATAAAATTGCCTAAGTTTTCATGATTTTATCGCATATTTAATTTAGATGATAATTATTTTGTACCAATAATTTGCCTTGTTTATTGCTGACATTATTCATATATTTTGCAACAATATAAATAACTGCTAATAACTTTCTGAAAATAACTTAGGTACCTTTTACTTTAACCTATGGGAAATAGAAGATATATTTAACATAATCTAGAATTATAACAAATATATAAAATAATGGTATGCTTTCTTACTTTAAGTGTAACATATTAAATATCATATATTATACCTTCGAATTTTTTACGAAAGAAAATTAATTTTATTTTAGAATTTTTCATACTTCGGAATACGCTTTGGTTACTCAACTAATATTCTTCGGCACATATATGAATATCAAATTTATTTACCAATTACAAGGAAATAAACAGTAATTTCCATTATAACACCATGATATGATTCTAGTCATTTTTAACAGTTTCTTGTTTTATTACAGGAAAAGTCATTTTTTTACATCTGTTCTTAGAATTCCTGATTTTCTGGAATTCTGTACAATTTATTTAATTCTCATATCTTATTTGTTTCTGTAACATCTCTTCTTTAATAACTTTGATTTATTTAGAATCGGCCCATTTTTATGTATTTATTTGTTCACTTTGTCGAAACATAATGATTGCACATTCAGTTAATAACCTTAATTCTAGCTTAAAGTTCATTTAAGAAATTATTATAACTAAAATAACATTTAAAATTAGTTTAAGTTAAATATTATTATATATTACTATGAAGAAGCAAGGTAACCTTAGCACTAGATGCTCGAATAATCACAGAGAAAAATATTCCATGATCTTTGTATGAATTTTTCATGTAACTTAAACACATAAAAATTAAGAATATTTCACTTGTAAGCAAGTGAATCCAATTAAAGTAATTTTTTAATAAATTACAGAAAGCAAAGAATATTTTTATATAAATAATTTAAAAGCTGGTACTTGAATTTCTAAACTATATTATATACAAAAGAATCACATCTCTTAAATCATAGCCACCTCACGTTATGACTTGTATTGTTACGAATAGCGTGTACACACACACACACACACACACATACATATATATATATACATATTTTTATGTATATATATAAACACGAGAGGGGAACAATAAATAACGAGACTGACGCTACTACAGAATACTGCAGAAATACGCATGCACCAAATGCCAGCAACTGACAGATGTTTTGAGTGAAGCCTTCTCTTTCGAATGCAGTGCCTCTCATTTCTGTAAGCAAATTCGTTTTTCCATAGCTTTTGTTCGTTTTAGAGTTATTTTTTTTTTGTTCCCTGAAAAATAATAAGTGTAACAATAGAGCAACAAATTGTGAAATTTCACGTGAAACTTGGAAAAGCCGCTATTGAAACTTATAATTTATTCAAAGAAAGTATGTAAGAATTTTTTATCTTTTTGACGTGTTTTTGAATGGTTTAAGCATTTTGAAGCTGACTGAGAAGACTTTGAAGATCGCCCATGGGTAACAATATCGAAAAAATTAATCAACTGGTTCGATCTGACCGTCGATTAAGTATTCGTGCGACTACTGAGACATGTAGGAGTTGACAAAGAATCCGTTTGACAAATGCTACACAATAATTTTAACATGCAAATTAGATGTGTCAAAAAATATTTGAAATTCTCACGTTTGAACAACAAGAAACTTTCAAAAATGTTTGTACTGACACTTTGAATGCCATTGAAAACGATCCAAAACTATTTTAAAAGATAGTGTGTGACAATTCGCGGTTATTTAAATATGATCCTGAAATGAAGCATCAGTGCATACGCTGAAATAGTCCATCTTCATGGAGAACTAAAAGCGATCGATTGGGGAAATGAAAATTCAAAGCAATGATTTTTTTCTATATTCTTGGAATTGTGTACCTTCACCGGGTTCTTGAACATCAAACTATTTATCAACAATGCTACCTTCCCGTTCTTGCTGATTTTCATGAAGGAATAAGAGAAAAACGGACTGGATTGTGGTTTGACAAGTTTTTCCGCTTTGTCTGTCAAGAATTTTTCGCTATGAACAGCCTTCCAGTTTTAGACCATTCGCCTTATTCGCCGGATCTTGTACTGTGCGACTTCTATCTGTTTCCTAAGGAGATACTGTATTAAGAGGAACAAGATTTGAGACCATTGAAGCTGTGAAAGAGAAATTGACACGCGTCCTGAAGGAGCTGACAGAAGAATACTTTAGCACAGTTTCGAACAATGGAAAATTCCCTTGGAACATTAAAAGGATAGAGGAAGGGTGTATATCAAAGGTGATTATAAGTAAATATGCATGAACTCAAAATAAAATGTTTTCCAGTATCAGACTTATTTATTAGCCACACATTGTACATAGGTTTTTAATTATTATTAAGAAATAACCAAGATATCCGGATCAAATTTACTTTGCATACTTATTGATTCTTATGTACATAATATTTTCACAATTACACCTTTTCATGTTGATTGTTTGGTTTCAGGAAATCTTAGATAAAGAAATCAACAGTATGGAGAAGATAGTATTAAAAATATGCTGAGTTCTTCAATTACTGTCTTCGTGAAATATGA
The DNA here is from genome assembly GCA_019974015.1 of Nephila pilipes. Taxonomy (NCBI): domain Eukaryota; kingdom Metazoa; phylum Arthropoda; class Arachnida; order Araneae; family Nephilidae; genus Nephila; species Nephila pilipes. The sequence goes on along the minus strand of BMAW01007728.1, from coordinate 2,621 downwards.
TTCAATTTTTCCATTGATGTTTATTGCATCCAATTCAATGTCTATTTCTCAATTTTGCTTCATTTCTCTAGTTTATGTGCATATTTGTTACTTTTTCTTCATCCATTGTTAGCTTTATGTTTTATAAAATGAAATTCAGACAAAGTAGGGATATTAAAAACGGTGAGTTTGAATCTTGAACACCATCATACGAACAATCAGAAGTACTTTGATTTTAAATCAAATCAAATATGCTGAGAAAGATTCGTGGTTCATCAAGAAATATGTTAGGTTTATGTTAGTGACATCCAATGTAATATTGGATATGTGTAGAAATTGTTGAGTGTTATTTTCGATATTAGAGGGAGTGCATTATGTAAGTTCTAATAATCAAGAAGTAGTAGCACTTCTGGAGGGAGTTTTAAAGGAGACTTCTAGGTAATTTGAATGAAATAATCTGCTATATTTTTGTATGCTTGGTTTTGAAGTCTTTAATGTAATAAGTGGTTCCTCAGTCAGATGCTTAGCATGATAATTTACCTTACTCTAAAATGCTACTCAATAATAACAGTTTGAGATTCAGTTTAATAAAACAAACAGAATTGATTCTCACATCCCAAGATATTCACATAAGGAATTAAAACTTGAACCATCACGATGGATTGAATGTCATGAAGTTTTCAATGAAGAATAGATAACCGACAGTTGCTGTGTGTACGAGTATTTAGAGAGTAAAATTTTCAAACTTCGATTCCCTTTTAAAAGTGCTTTGCTTTGCACAATTTAAAAGAGTTCTTTCTCCACCACATACTATTTAAAAGGTCTCTGAGTTAAATATACCTCTGTAGAATTTTTCAGATCCTCTATGAAGAATGATTCAAAATAAGAGCCAATAACTGATTAATACCCCCGGAGTACACGACATTTATGCATAGTGAGTCGTGACAAACAATTCTACATGAAGGCTAAAACCTTAAAGATCCACTAAATTGACTTTTGATAGGGAAAGGATTGCAGTTAATTGTTTTCCTCTTTCAAATAGATAAATTTGACTTCAATAATTGGTACATAGTAATAATATATAAAATAATAATTGGTTTATTTTAACTATAAACATAATTAAGTCAATAATCAAAATTATTTCTTCTTTATACTATATAAAAATTTCTGCATGCATCAAAAACATTTTTTCCCTTAAATTGTTATGCCTCAGAAGTTTTAAGAGGTATTATCATGAATTACAGACATTTTTATCTGTGGAAGGGAATGTATCTTCTGCTAAAGAATTTAGGACAAGCATCTATTTTTTTTAAAAAAAAATGTTTATCTAATATTCATTTAAATACTATTTCATAAAAAAAATTATATTTTTAATTTTCCTTTTTTTGAGATCCAAAATCATTAAAATATATTTTTTTCAAGAGATTTTGATAATATTCGATCTAGAGTATTGGATAATAAACTGAGTTGCTGCTCAATGTTTGAAACAGGTATTTATGAAAAAAAATGAAATTTTTAATATTGTAAATAAATGTTGGTAATTGAAGATTATTAATGCAAATTTTGATTTTTTTCGTTCAATAAAAAAACTTCATTGTTAGTAAAATAAATGTAATCTCTGAAAATATGATTATATTCAAAAGTAACAAGCCATTGCGAATTCTAAATTCGAGAAGTTATAGAGAAATGAAATTAACTAATTGAATAACTCAATTGTTTAACTTTTAATTGAATAATTTTTATGCTGAAATTCAGATTTAAAATATTACCCAATTTAAGTAAAATTTCAATCTTTCTTCAGAAGAGTTTGTAAAAATTAATAATAATGTTCCAGATGTTTTTATAACTTCATTTTGAGAGACCATTAACCTTTTATAGCTTTACTTTAATGTTACAGAGAATTTTCAAAAAAAAAATATTAAATTAACTGCTTATAGTTTCATCAAAATTTTTATCTAAATTTAGTAAGGAGACATGTGTGTAACCTAATGTAATGAAAATAATAAATTTCATGAAAACAAACAAAGAATAAAGTATAACACCATTGTTAAAACAATTCAAATGTTATATTATTAATACTATTATTTTCTGAATCCCTTTTACAACTTACTGCTGATGCACTGTGCATTGTAGACTACTTTTAAAGGAAACTTTACTTTGAAAAATGTTAGAGAAATATAAATAATTTAATTAAACGATAGGAAAAATATGATGTTACAATATTATTCAAGGAAGTAATATATATTCAATTATCACTAGGAAGTCTAACCTACAAGCTTAAGTAAATATAATCATATATTTTGGACTAAAGATTTTTAAAATAAAATTACGAGAAGAAATTGAATTATTATAAAATATTTAAAATAAGTTCAGAATATTAGAAGCAAAAATATGGTATCATATTAATAAAATTACGTATATTGAGAAAATTATTAAGATTCAATGAAAAAAATGGCTGTGTTAAGTGATGGTTATGGTTACGAGCTCTCAGGAGTCATTGCTTCGTTCAAATCATGTGTAAGGTCCTGAATCCACTTAAGACCTATCGTGAAGAGTAAATGGTACACATAATAAATGTTGAGCTCAAAGTACTCATGTTAGCGTAGTGTGGACGTTTGCATTGTGCTGTATCAGCTCAGGTA
>BMAW01007724.1:157812-168124 GCA_019974015.1 Nephila pilipes | reverse complement strand
AGTAAATACACTTCCATATGATATCTGTGTCATCTCAGCAATCTCACGGAGCTTCACTTTACGATCTTTCATTATAATTTTTGTCACTTCACTCACATTTTCCGGTGTAACGGCTTCCACAGGTCTACCCGAGCGTTCCGGGTCATTTGTGTCGGTACGACCACGTTTAAACTCGGCAAACCACCGACAAATCGTTGCTTTTGATGGACAAGAGTCCGGGTAACATTTTTCAATCCATTGTTTCGCTTGCACGGTGTTTTTACCCATTAAAAAACAATGTTTTATCAGAACACGAAACTCGGTTTTTTCCATTTTTTAAACAAACTACAAAACGACTTTACTCCAACCTCGATAACTCAGCTGTTTCTGGTCCGATCGACTTAAAATTTTGACACGTTTCAAGTAAAGGTTCGTACTCTAGAAAGACCTGGTTACTGGTTTACTACGAGCGTCATTTCTGGGTTAGTCTCGGGAGTTATTGATTGATGTGTTATAGCTACCTTATATTCTCTCTGCTACTAACTATTTTCGTATTAAATTCTTGATGCTTATAACATTCATTTTTTCAAATCTATTCACTACATCTCACTAATTCTAATCTAATCTACGTATGACTTGCTTCCTCCATTGGGTGAGATCTTCAATTCAAAAAACATGATTTGAAGTCCCAAAATGTTATTTGAAGGGAAGAACGTGATATAATCCAGGATATAAATTTTCCTAATGAGAAAAGTAACACTCCAAGCAGTTTTGATAATCCTAAGAATTCGATTTAAAAATATCTAACTGCAACCACTTTTTTTAAACTTCAATTTTATAAATAACATTTCGGATGACAATATTTGACCTATTTTGACAAGGAGGCACTTTTAAACTGCTTATGTCTGGGTCCAGAGACATGTGCCTGAGACAACTAAATCAGAAATGAGTTCCCTACCGTACCAATTATAAGGACCTGTTCTCCTGTTTTTGTTAGTTGCAATTTATTGAAGTAGACTGAAGCACACTTCTTCCCAAGGAAGATTTTTTTTTTTTACTATTCACAAATTTTTGTGATCACAACATTTAGAGAATGTTGTTTTACCAGCCATTGCTACTATTGAAATTTATCCTCGGTTGTATTGAATATCGTTTGAAACATTTGTCATCTGCATACTAAAGTTGAGATACCGGATGTATTTGACGTATGCGAGTGCTGTAAGTATTTATATGATTAATTTTATGAATAGAGTATCTTATTTAGACACACTGATACAATTTCGCGATGGGGTACATCTAGTCAGTAATGTTAGACTGAGATATATTACCTCTTACTCGTAATATTCGAATTCGGACTAATCACTGCGGCAAAGGATGTCGGATGACTTGGACTAGAGACAGAATGGAGTTGTCCAATTATCTGCCTTAGACAACTGAGTCAGAAAGGAATTCCCTGACTGGCCAGTTATTAGGCTATTTTACTAATGTCGTTTTTAGTTGCAACTAGTAGATGCAACTTTTTATAATTAAAAACTTTATACTATGTACATAATGCTAGCTTTCTGTTCAGAGTTTTTCGACTCCGATATAGCTTTGATATAATATGCAAATGTAAAGGATAAATTGCAAGTGTGCACCGTGTTGTTAATATTTTTAATCATCAAAAAATAATCATAATTCATATGAGAGGAAATCTTTTATGCATGACGAACGTATGAAACGACCATGATGAAAGTAAGATAATTTTCTATTTTGATAATTGTTTAGTGAAAATATATTTCATTTTTATGAATACAACTTTCATAATTTTGCAATGAAAATTGATAAAAAAAAAGTGTAGTAATTTTTTTTCATGAAATTTTAAAAACTACTGGAGTAAGTGGTTCTCAAAACATCATAACTCAGAAGAATAACATTGTTATGCTTATTTTTTTCAATAGAAATAGGTTTCGAATGCATCGTTTATTAGAATACACTGAAAGACCGCTTTCTTAAAATTGTTATAATTTAACGGTATTATTTTAACAAGTCATTTTTAATCTTTCAAATACTTTTACAAATTTAAAACAAAGATGCCATGAACACGAGGATTCATGGCACAGTTTTTTGAAAGCCTTTAAGCGCACAACAGCAATTAATTTTTTTTACGAGAAAGTAGGGATACAAGTGATCTCATAGAAGAACATATTCCAAAAGAACTCAATACTGTTTAATTACAGCATCGTTACAACAAATAATTACTAACACAAGTGATAACAATAATTGCCAGAAATTAAGTCAAATGTCAGTAGTACACACTTCTCGATCTCAATGGAAAATTGCTGTACAAAATTTTTAAAACCACATTCATGAAACAGTAAATGCGTACCATTGTATTAGTTACGCATTTGTGCGATGAAATCTTCAAAAATAAAAATAAAAAAAAAAATTGGGTCGTAAAAGATGTGGCCTTGAGAAGTGATGAAGACATATTTTTTTATGGTGCTGTAAATAGAAAATTTAGGTTTTCTTTCATGCGCTACTGATTGAATGCGTTTTTTATGCTCCTACATTTTTATGTATATAAAAAAGTTTTAATTATCTATAACATCCCCTAAAATTTGATCCACAAGTTCTAAATTGCTTTTGGTTAAACGTAAGGTATGCTGTAGAGCATAGGATGCTCTACTTTTGGGGATTTTAAGGATTTGGAATTTTCTTTCCAATGGTGTGTTGTATCGTATCTTGCTGCCAAAAAGTATTTTATTATATCCAAGTCTGTGGAATGGGAAGGAATGGTAAAGCTTCTTATATAGATGAATGTTATTGTACCTATAATAAAGAGTTGAGATACTTGTGCTCAAGGACATTGTCCGATTGGAAAATTCTCGTTCCAACATTTAGAATGTTTTACTATGATTTGAGTATATGGTCAGAAAGAAGGTGCACGTACCTTTGGCCAGCAAAAGAGTTTGTAGATGTACCACGAGTCCCAGTAATATTCTTCTGAAAGACCCATACAATTATAGAAAGTCCTGTCATCAATCGGCTATGTTTACTATTGACAGACGATATCAATGGCTTCAGTGGTTTACACCATTTGAGATTTCTTTGATTAGTGTAATATGGTTAGGAATGAAATTACTTTGATCACGGTCTTTGCGTCCTACAGCCACGTGTTCAAAACAATTTGTGTCGTACAAAAACAAGAGTCTGTGGAGGTATTCTTTAAACTGCTTCCCACGAGAACGCGGCAACATCCACTTACACCTTCCAATAAGGCTGTTCTTAGGAACAACTAGTTTCTACATGCAAATTGTAAGTATTTTGCGTACGCACATGCTGTATTATTATTTATACTCGCCTAGATGTTAAAATTTTCTAGCAGAAGAGGAGGGAGGAGTTATTGTTTTGTCCTCTTGTACCATCTACTGTCCTCCTACTCTCCTGCACTTGTCCGAATTATTTTCTTTCTATTAATAGCCCAAACAAGGGGAGTTTCTTATGGATTAGTAAAGGACATCTGCACCAGTATAGATTTGCTGTTTTCTGTATACTTGAATCTGGCTTAAATGAATGTCTGCAAGGTTACTTGCCTCTTGTTCTTCATCATTATGTTTCTCCTAGCATCATAACACAAATTGAATCACTTTCAGTTAAATATTAGATATTAATTTTGTAAATATTTGAGGTAACATCGTTTTTTTATTTTATTTATAACGAATGATATACTCATGCTCAATATGAAATTAAATGGCAAATAAATGTGGATATTTTAAATATTAAATTGTCGTGGATCATTTGCAGGCTACTGATTTGAGTTAAAATATAGTATATGCGTAAGCATCTAATTACCCCTTCAAGTCATATGACAAGTTTTTAAATAAGCAGTCATCCAGGTAGACTCCAGTTAGCTTTCAACTCTGAAATCCAATATTTTACAGAACATAGTGCACAGCTCGGACTCTATAATGCTTATTAAGGCTCCTGCATTGAATTTCCATGTTAGTCGTGACATTGTTGAATGCCTTTCACGTGAAATGGTTCTTGACATAACCAATATTCCCTCTATGCCTTTTTTTACGATCACAACGGTGTCGTAATTTAGAGCATTTACTAGAATTACCGTATTCATTTCCTACATCATGAGAATTAATGTATAAACCCTTGCATTAGCAGTTTATAAAAATTTGAATTTAATTTTCAGTTTTAAAATTTTGAGAACCATTTCATAATCACCCAACATTATTCCAAGTTATGAAGAAGTTAAATGATTATTATTTGCTCTCTTCAGTTACAACAGATGACATAAATCCCTCATACAAATTGGGGGATGCTGCAGAGCTATACGCATCCGATAGGGTTGTAACTTGGGCTATTCGCGAATTATTTCAGTTCAATTAACATCTGGGGTTTCATTCTGATTTTATATTTAATTTTCCAGCTTATTTCCATTCAAATAGAACGTGATGCTAAATAAAATTAACAAGAGTAATGAATAGATATAATCCAGTCATATAAAAAAGACAGATAATTGATATGAAATAATTAAGGGTACTGTAACAAGAATAATATTGTTAGTGTCATGTGCGTGGAATGAGTGAGATTAGGATTTAAGACAGTCGGATCTATTATATAACTTGTGACGGCTGCCCATTCCGGGTTGCCTCTTGTGCTATAGCTAAACTCAATGATTAAACACTAAGAATCAATAAGTCGATCAAAGAGACGTTAGAACAATAATTACATAATTTATTAGCTGCTTGTTAATATAACAGCAATTATGAATGCTCTCCCGGACAAGGGACTTACTGTCTTAACTCAATCTACCAGTAATAATCTAACTGTCTCTTACCACTAAGCCTTCCTCGAGTGCAACTCCGATTCTGGAACAATTGCTGAATACTAGAATAACTCAATCGCAACTTCTTGAATCACTCAACATCTACTCCAACCTCCTACTTCAAACTCTCTTTTAACCTCACTATCGCGACTCTCAGTCTGAGTTTATATATTTCCTAACTCTCCTGCTTCGCTTCATTTCTACTTGTTTTACATAATCACATTTCATTTTTGGTTGGGTAAAGGTTGTTTAGCAAAAGCAATCAATCTTAATTAAAAGTCCCCAAGAATAGTGAAGAGAAACCGCGAATAACCCAACGTCACAAACTTATTCGTATCTTTTTCCCGCAAGAAAATTCTTTGAGAGATTATAGAAGATGTTAGTGCTCGTGAATTGGATATTAACTGTTGAAAGCATCCCACTTATTTGAGGAGTATATAAGTATTTTTTGAATGTAACTGAGACACTACTGTAATTGATCTATACTTGGGCTGAAGTGAAATTTAAATCATATAATTAAGTTTATGATGAAAGACGAGTTGGGTAATAGGTTACTGTTGAAGTAACTACGTATTTTTTAAGAATTCCTCTGTACCAGTTCATTAGTATATCAACTGAAGTATATAGATATGTATGAATACTAAGAGACAGTATAACGTTTTCAATACTATATACATTAAGAAATAGCGGAAACTGGGTAAGTCTTAAATTGAGCATTAATTTATCCTTGTGTTATAAGCTATAGATATTAATATTGATATGTTTATTTTCTGAAAGCTACATACTGAAGGAATTAACAGTATCAAGGAGATAGAGTTCAATCTGCTGAGTTCTACATTGATGACCTTATAAAGGTAAAGAAACGCTTTGAGAAATATATAACTCTAGTAGTGACTATGTAGAAAGGTCTTATGAATAATGAAGTAAAATTAAACGTCGATCTCAATTATTTTTAATAAAAATTAAGAATTCACGATACCTCTTATATATATATATATATATAAAATTATCAGTATAATGATAATAAGTTAATATAATTTTCAAGTTTTTAAAGTTCCATTCTGGAATATTAATATTCATAGACTTATTTGCATAAAATGCTATTATAATAATTTAGTAACTAAATAGTATGACAAAATTAATAATCAGGCAGAAGTCCTTAAGTTTTGCTATCATATTAAATTTTTAAAAATATACACATCTAGAAGATTACGGGTGCTTATAAAGACTACGTAATATGTATGAATTTTGTTCGTACAAAAATGCACAATTTAATATATTTAGAGTATATATTAATTTATTTTATGCGTATGCGTAATGGAAATTTGTGCTATTTAAGGTTAATTAGAATAAAAGGTATTCGAGCTTATTATTCATATTTGTAAGATTTTATTTAAATAATATGTATTTCTTAAAAATATGTTATTGAGTTTCCTTCTGTGAAATCTTATTAGTTAAAGGGAAAATTAGAAAGTTCTTATTGGTCTACAAATACAGTGGCATGGATTTCTCTCAAATTAACAGAATTTGAGAACACTAAAAGCAGCGAGAATGTACTAATACTCATTCCAAGAAAACACGAATTTCGCATTTCGTCGTGATATTATTTTATTATGTGCTAAATGAAATTACTTTTACATATGTTATTGCCTAAACTCCACATTAATGTGGTAATAAACAAATTCAGCAATTTCGAGTAACATATCCGCAGTTAACGTATAAAGGTAAGACTGCTTAATACTTCAATCTATGGCTGATTATACGAATTTTTATTTCGTTTTTCTAAGTTTTGTATCGTATCATTAATAACTGTGGAAGAAATAATCATACCTGAAGTGAGTAAAAATACATTTACTTCAAAAAATGGATTGTATACAAAAATGTGAAATTGTTACAAAAACACTATTTTCATCTAGAAAAACATATACTCTTACAATATATAGGTTTACTCTACAAAATCGAGCATAACAATTATTAAGTACTGTACTTGAAGATATCACAGTTTAAAGCAGACAAACAACTTCAGAAAACTAAATAATAAATTTTAGTTTGTAAGAGAGTCATTTTAACATTGCTTAAGAATTTCAATTAAAATTGCTACCTAAGCAAGGCACAGAAAAATAAGAAATCTCTTCAGGAGAAAAACAAAATGTACAGTAAATTTAATTTCTTTTCTTTTAATTAAAGGCAAGGCAGTCTTTTTTTAATAAGTTTTATTTCAACTGTCTACCAAGAAATAATTATATAGCAGGATGGTTCTTTGAAGGAACATTTATTTTTTAATGCGCTTAGGTTTGACATTACATTTATTATTTAAAGAAAAAATATTTTTTTAAATCTCATCTAATTATTATGCTGCAGTTTTGTGTCATGCGATTTATGTCAACTTCTTATTTTTTAAAAGAAATATTTTCGCCTAATATGTCTTTCTTTAAAGAATGCTGCAAAAAATAATTTTATTCATAAAAGTTTTTATTCAGTGGCAGTGGTGTCTTTATTAAGTCCCTATTCCTCTATAACTGTGAAGGAAGTTCCACGAAATGTTCACTTCTAAACCAAACTCAACATGGACACAAATGAAATTTAAGCTAGTATATATCTCTCAACTTTACCTTGATATAATCAACCATATCCTTAATTCTGCATTTCAAATTTGTATCGATGGCAGCAATATTTGTGGGAGTGGTGTGTCTTCAATACGGTCTCAACTTTATTTAATATAATCAAAATTAGGAATCCGGTTTTTTAGTACCTTCTTTTCAGAACAGAGCTTATTGCTATTGCACATGCATTTAATATTATAACATACAAACCTAATGTGACGACATTTTGATTTTGTCGGACAGTCCCAGTGCTCTCCAGCATCTTTGAAACTGGATTAACGTCGGTGATAGAGCTGCTGTTTCTATTCTTAAAACCCTCTCACATTTATCACAGCAATATTAAATCTACTTTCAATGGGTTCCGTTTCATATGGCACTCTTTGGTAATGATACTAGTGCTTATTTAGCCAATGAAGCAGCCTGTGTTTCATTAAATAGAAATACTTCTGTAACTTTCTTTGAAACCTATTCAAAATAAAAATTTGCAACCAGTAAATATGAAAACTCCCTCTGACTCCCTCATGATACAACAAGTAAATGCCTAGGGATATCTTTATTATTAAGGGAGTTAGAAGCGTTTAAAACGCAATTTGAAGACTTTCTAGTGGACACAACAGGAGTTTTATTTCTGACATGGTGCAGAAAGTCTTTTCAATCTGCACCAAATGTACTTTTTTTCCCACACGTTAGCCAAGAATCGTATAAACTGTGTGGGGCTTGACAGAGAAGACATTATTATTTCGTGAAATCCCGTATATAGTTTCGTGAAGAGTTTTAGTCTCTTGAACTTGATTTAGTCTTCAACTGGACCACGTGGAATATGTCGCAATGCAGCAATATGAGGACCATTCAATATTTAAACAGACAACTATTTTTAGGGATAAAATGGTTCATTAAATTACAATAATTTTTATTTACTTTTCAACGAAATACCTATCATCGCAAATGCCACTATTCCATCTGATAAGGATTCTTCTTATCCCTTCAGCGAAGAACTCCTCACCTTGATCGCGAAGTCATTTTTGTATTTTATTCTTTACCCCTTTGTTTTTTTTTGAACTTAATGCCACGAAAAGCTTCGTTCATCGAATCCGACAGATGGAAATCTGAAGGATCCATGTCATGGCTAAAAGGTGGAGGGTAGAAGCTCACTCCATATTGCAAATAGTTTCCAGGGTGTTGTGCAAATGATGTAGAGCGCTGTCTTGCAAAAGAAGCATGCTTTTCCTCTGACATCTCGGAAGTGTTTTCTTCGACGCGAACTCGACTTATTTCTAAATCATGTATGAGCAGTACAAGTTGTTGAGGACGCGTTGCCTCTCCAAATAATCACAGAAAATCGAACAATAGACTCTCGATTCGTCAGTGATGCGCGTTTGCAACCGTTTAAATTTTTTTAGTCAAGCATAATATCTCTCTTTGTTCATACAACTACTACCGTATTCTTTGTTCGGTCGAATGGATATTTCTATAGGTTTTATAAATTACAGTAATAAATAATTCGATATAAAAACCAACGTTTTTAAAAACAACGTTTTTATATGGTAGCAAAGTTTATTAGAGAAAATTATTGAAATATTAGTTAAAACTGTTAGTTATTTTTAACTTTAAAATTCACTTAAAAAGAGACATTTGTGAGAGTTTTAAAAAATTCATAATACTCATAAAATCAAAACATGCATTTGAAAGTTTGTAAGTCATTCTATTAAAAAAAGAATGGGAACCAGAATTCAGAAAAAATTATTGTGATAAGACACGGCGCCAAATATTGGAAACTTTCTTTCTTGTGAATGATTACTGACTAAAAGTCAGCAACCCTTACTATCTCGGAGATAGTAAAAGGGAGATAGTATCTCCCCTTTGTGAGTACAAAAGGTTTAAGATACCGCATGCTGCGTGGGGAGTGCCCGGTGCTCCAAGAGGGGGAAATAAATTTTTCCCTCAATCCTAAAAGCGCCGAGAGGAAAGAATATTTTGACTTGTTAAAATTATTGAAATATTAGTTAAAAATTGTCACAAACGTCTAAAAATGAAATTGTTAGGCGAGTACGAACGATTCCCAAAATTTCAAAGCTCTAGCTTGATGGGAAGTTGGTTAAATTAACGATCGAAAATTTGATGACACACACACACACACTCACACACCAAGTGAAATTCAGAAAAACGTTGTAAAAAAATCTGATCACAGAGCTTTCAAAAGTACTGTGTTCGAGTGGACTCACCTACGTGACTATAATTACAGATATTATGTTTACGTAGATATAAATCGCGCGGAAAGCTAAATAACACTCTTTGCAAGATTACCAACTAACATTTGCGAAAGTTTCAGTTATCTGCATTAAGAGTTTCGTTCAGTAAGAATGTTTGTCTCTTTAATTATTGAATAACCTTCATATTTCTGTTTTTAACAATTAACTTTTATTACTATATTTGCTAAAATGGATTTAACTCTTATTTTAACTATTCCTAAATACGTAATTGAATATTTTTCAGGTAAAATTACTTAATTTAACAAATAAGAGGAATTAAACTTTTATAACAATAAGTTAACAGTTTGTATACTATTTATATACTAATTTTCATGTGATATTGTAACAGGCATCATCAATCGAACTTCGTTGTGGGTCAAAATGATCTAATATATAGCGTATTAGATGTTTCGGTTCAGCAGTGTTTTCATTTTAAGATAAATTTTTAGTGATTAAAGAAATTAATTTTTTTGAGAAAACAATTAAATTAATTAAATAATTAAATTAAAGTAATTAAAATAATATCAAATTAATAATTAAAATAATATTAAATTAATAATTAAAATAATATTAAATTAATAATTAAAATAATATTAAATTAATAATTAAAATAATATTAAATTAATAATTAAAAGAATATTAAATTAATAATTAAAAGA
>BMAW01007724.1:100754-157802 GCA_019974015.1 Nephila pilipes | reverse complement strand
AATATTAAATTAATAATTAAAAGAATATTAAATTAATAATTAAAAGAATATTAAATTAAAAATTAAAAGAATATTAAATTAATAATTAAAATAATATTAAATTAATAATTAAATTTAATCTTTAAGAACAAAAATTAAAATTATCGTACTAATTATTACATAAACAAACATGGATGAATGAAATGTATTTCTTCTTCGTTATCAACGGCTTCCGTGGTGCTGAATTAATTTTGCCAAGTCTGGTTTGTATTTCGTCTTAAGACAAAGACAAGCACTGAAATTTGGATATATAAGTTGCTCTTGTTCCTACTTCAAATAAATTTTATGTGTGAAAATATTTGCTGACATTTGTTAGTTAAACCAAATAAGGACGAAATGGCATAGCCAATTTTTTTCAGAGATAAAACTTCATAGGAAGTGATGCCCAACACGTTGATACCATTAAAAAAATTCCAATCTTCTGATTTTTCCAAGACTTTCAGTCATGACATGAATTTTAAAATCAATCATTTCTAAAATAAATATTCAACTTTGAGATATTAAAAAATACTACAAATCTAAAATATTTTCATCTATTTAGTTGGGATTTATTTTTAAAGTAAACATTTTTCCGCTATTATTAAAACTTGGAAACTGATTTTTAACTTCACTTTTAAATGCACAAAATCCAACATTTGAAGATATTAAAACTTCTGCAAACGATATTTTTTCATTTTCATATTACTTTTTTTAAACAGGGAAGTAAATTAATTATTTTTTTTTTATCTTTTAATGGAAATATTAATTTTGAAGGGAAAACTTCCATCCCTTGTACATGTTCAAAATCGTCTGATTACGCATATTTCCTTGGAGTGGAAAGTTGAAATCATTATAAGGGTTCATTAAATATATTAGAAACAAAAGTCTTATAAACCATTTTATGTAATGATATCATATATCTTGTTCAATGATTTTGTAAAGAAATATTGCTATCTCTTCAAAACATCTACATTTGTATTATATAATTATGTCACTATTCATATTCCACTGAACATGTGCTACTATGGGGTAGGTGTGTGTTGATAAAACGTCAATTCCCCATAATTTCTTTCGGAAGGTGTGCGGAATGCAAGCAACTTTTCTGTCGTTCCGGAGATCTGTTACGTTAAACATTTCACTTTAGCTGCACAAAACTGTTCCATTAAATTAATTAGCCACACCGAAAACATAAAAGAAACTTCAAATGTTGGAGATTTTAAATAATACTTATTTTAATGCAAACAGAAACATCTTCAATCATTACAACAGTAGACCGATTAAAAAATCTATAGAACAACACATAATAATAATGTTTTTGTAGCCAATCGCACAGGTTCAAATATCTTCCATAATCAATTAAGCAAGCGATTTTTTCGTAATATTTACTTTTGTTTTTTTGAGAGGCAAAGAACTATTCATTTATTTCAAACCACTGAACATTTACAAATTTAAAACTTAAGTGAGTGGAGAAAAGATCGTCTGCTTCTTTTCTTCAAATCTCCTTACAGTTCCGCAGTCAAAATGATATAACAAATAACGTAGGAAGCCGCCACACTACTACTGGAAGTGACCAGATACTTGAACTTGGATAACGACACCAGTTTACTATTTTTCTGTCAAGATGGTACGCATTGGCTTACTTGTAGATTTCTTGCCAAACTTATTGATTTCTCCGTAAAATTATATTACAATTTTATTTTTTGAAAAATAAAATTGCATCTTCGCTACTGCAACTTTGTTATCAAACAAAAATATATTTATTATTTACTTTTAGTTTAGTTTTATGCATTCTTCAAATTTCCGTTTCATATTTACTCCTTATAATTTATTTTTTAATATTATATTTTATTCTTGGAACTAATTTGAATCACTTGAAATTATGAAACGGGTTACCGAAGTCTGGTGTAATATAAATTTGCATGTATTTTTTAATTTTTGGACATTTTTTTTCTCCTTTAATCTAACCATATATTTTTCTTACTTAAGTTCTTACTTTTTATTCATCAACAATGGTAAGAATAAAAAGAAATTAAAACTTTATTAAAATATATATGTGAATTTTATTTATTTCATATTTCCCCCTACATCTAAAGAAAACATTTCTTTAAAAAGGAATTATGCCCTCAATTTTGAGAATGAGAGTATGTCCATATTAACAATGACTATATCATTGGAAAAAACTGGAATAAATTATTTTCAGAGTTCCTTTCAGGGATAAAATTTAAATAAATACTCCACAGAGTGTATGAGCAAATACAAAACTTTGAAGACAGTGGACGATGTTAGAAAACTACATGTATTCCTGTAAATTTAGAGCAATTGTACATTTAATCACAAATTTAATAAATAAAAAAATAAGTGTATCAAAATAAACTGAAATTTTATTCATATATGAATTGTTTTGAAAAACATCCAAAAATGTATATTGTCAAACACAAATTTACTATATCTTAAAGTTTATTCGTATCATAAGTAGTTTTAAGGTATATAATGTCAGAAATTACATTGGAAAATGAGTTTTAGCTTTTTCTAGACGTAGGTAAGTGGGTGTAATAAAAAATTGTTAATTTTTTTTTATCATAATTTAAATTCAAAAATAACCATGAGTAGAAAGGAGGTAGATGGTTTGGCATGATTTATTGATCGAAGGATTTGTTTCTGGTTTTAGTAGCAATTAACTTTAAAATATTTTTGGAACTATTTTGGAAGTAAGATACGTGGTGAACAAAAAGAAAATAACGATAATTTCAGGGTAAATAGAATCAATAATTATTCAAATTTGATGTTAAACTATATAGAGGCTGAAATAATTTTTTCATGAAATAAAACTTTTTCATGAAATAATTTTTATTTAATAATCTTGATTTCTTCAGACAATAACTCAATCAGAGAATCGGAACAATCAAAAGAAGGGATTAGAAATATATATCAAGTAAATCAAATCAGAGCTCCTAACCAACAAACCTATGCCTACAGAAGGACTCGAAATCTAAAAATATTCTTAATAACTTGCAAATGGATAACGTTTTTTTTTTTTTCCAAGAGGACTGAGATCAACGAAATTTTTTATGTCTCCAACTGCTGTCCTCTAGAAAGACATTCATTTCGACCCAAGAACGTAAGCGCATTACCAGATTTTTAACAAAAGAATTTGTCTCGCAATAATTTAACATTCAAGTAAGCCAGAAATTTAAGTTTTCGCGGTAGCAAGGGTAAAAAAAATTTTTAAAGCTAATTCTTACTTCAAATTATAATTGGTACTAAAAATGAACTATAGTTTGATGGAAAAAAGTAAACTACTAGGCTCAGATTGGAACTCAAGGTAATGAAACAATAATATGAGACATAATGAAATAGAACTAAGTATAAAAAATCAATGTGAACCAAAAACTAAAAAAATTATGATTACCGTATTATGAATTTGTTTCATATACGACACTTTTTCGCATATCCAACTAAATCATTAAAAGTATTAAGTCTTCATACTTCAAAATCTATGAATATTTTGTTCATTTTCTATAACTACTGATAATCTAAGTATTTTATCAATTTCCTACATAGATAATATCAAAAAATATGTATTCATCGCTGTTTTCGTGACAAAAACCCTCCAATCTATAATCTCATCAAATTGCGCCAATGCTTTTCCATGCATCAACCATTACTGACCACTTCCCGATTGCTCTCGCAACACTTAACTACACACAGGAGCAATCAGCTGCCTGACCATAAATGTCTGATCACCTACCATGAATATAGGAAGCCTGTTTATTAATATCGATTTACAATCACTGGCCTGTCTATTTGAATGACCCTCATAGGCAGGAAGAGACGTTATATGCGTCAGATTATTGCGTCGCAGTTTATCATATAATTAATCGTATTTGAGATCTAGTTCATATGATTTTAAAGCTACTGGGACTTTTTAAAATCAATGCGGAAATTGTTCTATAAAATTAAATTGAATCATCAGAAATTTGTAAACCTTCTGTGAGTACAATCATAAAATAATACGTATAAAATCATAAGTTAGAGATAATTTGTTTGATAGTTACAGTTATCATAAGTTAAGTAGAACTGAATGTAAACAATAAATCGATATACAGCAGAACATTATTATTTCGTACTCTTTTAACTCAGATTTTCAGACAGCCTGTATGGGTCTGCTCGGAGAATTGTTTTCTTAATTTGTGAAGAGGTCTACAAATGTCCATAATAATATTTATTGGTTTCATCCTCGTATTGTTAAAATGCATTCTTCACTGAAGTATTTGAGCAATTACAGATATGTGAAAGGAAAAAGAGGGTTTTTTAAATACACTGAGCAAAATCAACAGTACCTTAGTTATCTATTTTCACCAAGAACGAATGGTATGCGTGTGCTACATTGACTAAATAAAAAATACCGTAAAACAGCTTTACTCACACTTTTATTGTCATGAGTCATGCGGAAGCAATGTTTTATTTAAAACATTTGATGGTCTATGACGAACGTCAATGTCATCGAAAGAGCTTCTTATACTGAAGTGGATGCGAGATTATGGGGTTCGCAAGGGATATATAAACCTCACACAAAAGAAGATTATGACCTTTTCTCCCGCAAAGTGCGTAGACGTCTTATCTTCTGTAACCTCTGTTCAGTAGAAAGATGATTTTCTGTAAAAATATTTTATTTATTTCTTTTCCTTTTCTATGATCCGGTAAATTTTCATTAACTGATGTAAATCAAGTTAATCCGACTTGACAATGTTTTACGATATCCTGTTTTAATAGCTGTTTTAATTTCATCAGAAACGCATTCTGAAATTTTCACCGAATTTCCTTAACCGCGATATTCATCAATTAAAAAAAGATGATTTGTGAAAAATAATGTCTTTTATTTAAATATATAATAATTGTTATACAGTTACTTAATGGTATAAAAAATATGCTTTCATTGAACTAGTATTTTCAAAAAGTAATTACTAATTTCTTTAAATTTAAAATTAATAAAGCAGATATAGAACTCTAGTAAAAAAATAACTTTTTAGAGATTTTGTTGCGGATTTTAAATAAAGGTAAGCAAATGATACAAAGAATAGTTTCCTTATTGGTGAACAAATATAAAGCCATAACTATATTTACTATCAAATAAACCTCAAATACGTATAATTATAAACAATATATTTATGAACACAAATAAAAAGCAAGTCATTCATTATCGTCTACATATCTAAAAGAAGAACAAATTTTTCGGTTTGTTCCTAAGAAAATGATTCAATACTTTAATTTGTCGTTGTATTTCTTTCGTTTACAACCGCAATATTCAAAAAAAAAATGAAATATTGTTACTGAAATATTGAAAGTTTGGGTAACTACGAAGATTTGACTTTTTGAACTACATAGTCGACTCATGTATTATGTATTTTATATTATAATGCATTCTTTTGAAATGAAATGAATTAAAAATCAGTCTTATATACCTCTACTAACTATAAATTTTATTTAGAACTGTTTTAATTAATTAAATAAGATATAGTTTTGAAAAATAAGAATCCATAAACAGCAACATGTCGTCATGAAGAGTAAATAAAAAAACTAAAAATAGGAGTATTGCAATTGTAAATTAATATTTCTACAAATGTTCGAAATTTGAGATGGAGATACAATAGGAAATGTTTTAATAGCTATACTGAGAAAAAAAAATAAAAGAAAATTTTTCTAAATCTGAAAATTCAATAATATCATGAATGATAAAAATTAATATTGTCAATTTTTAAGTGTATGTTTCAAAATATTTCTTATATATTTCAAGCCGAAAATTTCAAGTCACTTCATAACAGATCATTTCCCTCGGTTTAAAAGTAGGCTAAGAGAAATGATGAATGAGGATGGGACTTGCAAACATTTGCTTGTGAAGTGAAATGAACTACATTTGAAGCGGACACACGCTACAGTTAACCAAGAGTTATTAAATAACTATTCTCATAAAATATATCAATAAAAATTAATTCTAAAAAATTACCAAAAGTAAAAGAAATGCTTATTAGTCAATACGATTCACTGAAAGATAGGCTACCACCCAGTTTTTTTAGCAATTTAAATTAAAAAAAACTGACACAATCTAGAAAGTATGAATTTTGATGCATACGTTAAAAACTTCAATAAAATTTTATGGTTAAGTGAATTGAAGTCTGCCCAAGAAATCTTATCAGGAGGAGTATATTCCCACTACAGTTGCCTTTGGGCCTAAGACTCTAATTTTAGAGAAGTTAAGATGGATTAATATCTATATTTGATAATCGATGAAGTTAATGTTGACAACTTTTCTTTCCGTTAAATTTCTAAAAATAAAATCTTGATATCGTCAAACAACAAATCCACTGGAGGATTGTCGCAATTGAGAGAAGGAATGGGAAAGTAGGTTTAATTGGAAAAGAAAGAATCTCTTTTAACCTTTTTTTCTGTTCAGAGAACTAGAAGACCTAGAACCATGATTTCTAAAGAATTTAAATCTATTTTTTTCACCGATCTTTGTATTATTTGATAAGTTTTTCTCTATGATGGATAATGTTTATTATTAATTAATTTTGTGTCCCTAGCCTCATCGATAGGAAAATTAATTTTTTAAATATTTATTATCTTTTCAGTTCATTGATTCTATTACTTTTTATTTTATGGCTATTATTCCACAAAAAAAAAGTTCGTTTAGGAGGAATAGGTCTCTTTGGGTAGGGTTTAAGAGTCGATGAGTAAGTTCAGTTAATCGAAAAATTCTTCAGCTGATAAATATCTTAAATATTTTGCAATTGATAAACTAAATAGTTTATAAAATGTCTGATTTGTAAAATTGCAGTTGCATCAAATGTTGATGACACGCAAAAACCTTTTAGGACCATGTCAAGTTATAAAAATAGAGCATTTATGAAGCAAAAAGAATTCAACGCTTTTCACCACCAAATTGAGTGCCTTTAAGTGATTCGAGATCCAGATCTTTCTTTCTTTTTTTGTTAAATGACGAACACATAATTTTCGCTTCATTCTTACGCAACAAGGCCATTCTCACCAACAAGGTTATAAATCTGAAACATTTCGCTATCAGGCAGTAGACCACTCCAACCCAAGAATTAAAGCATGTCACTAATATTTTAGTAATACAGATCATTTCGCAATTATTTCATGGTCAAGTAAATAGGTAAATTAAGTATCCATCGAAAAAAAAGTCTATTTAAAAAATATTTACTAAAACACAAATTGTTAATAAAATGATAATTTAAATAACTAAATCAATTCAACCATAAAAAATCAGCGTCTTTTAAGCTATGGGTCTCCATCTCAAATGGTGTCACAAAGCGAAATAGTGCAAAAAATCTAATTTATGTATATGAATTAAGGAATCATTTATTCATTCCATTTATTGGTTTTTTTTTAATGTATAACATTTTCTGCACACCACAATTATAAATTCTTAATTCTGACTAAAGGGTACAATAAATAATATTTATTCACAGAAAAATAATACCACTAAGTGCATTAATATAGATAGTTGAATTTCAATTTCAGATACTTTGGAATCAAAATATTATCACAAACGCGTAATATATAACGTCATGCGTAACTCAGGTAAATAAGTCTTGGTGCTGCTGCGACTAGTAAGAAAACGCATTTCTAGTTTAATCAGTCATTCGAGTTTCATCACAGGTGCATTTGTCACATTACAAAAACAATGTAATATTATATTTTACTGTTTTATTCAACTAAATTTTTTAACGCCTAATTTTCGATATTTAAATCTCCATCCATTTTTTCTTTTAACTAAACAGTCAGTCAGTATCAGACAAGAAAAAAGATGCATAATAACATGATAAAATAATTTATTTATCACTGAATAATAGATAAGTTCGCTACCTCTCGAATCCTACTTATCCAGTCAATTATAATTGAGATCAACTAATAAAGTCTTAGCTTACCAATTCTCTCACTTCACACAAAATAAACTGATTCTTATCAAGTATTTTCACAAGATTCACTTCAATTGAAAAGACTAACTACGCTTCCTAAACTACGCTAAAATCTGTTCAAGACCATGATACAGTATAAGTAAATGCGTCCATGTTCATGTTCTCCTTTCATGGCCCCCAGTATCGTATTTGGGATTTGTGAACGGTGTTTGCATGCCACCGGGCACATGACCACACTAGTGTGATTTTGAATAGGAAAGTTTTATTTGAATTTTTAACAGTCACTAGATTATAATTAATGTCCATTATATTTTCAAATATCATGCCACAGAGTATTGACCTTCAAATCTCGCTTTTAGTTCCGAGTTTGTTTGTTTTTTGTTTTTGCTGTTCGATCAGGGGAATAGAATGACATAAGCTTCAAAAGTTTTAAGTATTATTTTGTAATTCTATTTCATTTATTTTATATTTTTTGTAATCAGTTCTCTAATATTTTATCTATAGTTTAAGTACTCGTAAATATTTTTTTTTGTCTTTTATATTATTATTATTATTATTTGCAGCTACATATTTTTTTTTATCAAAATTAATATATTTTCTTATTTTGCAAATATTTTTTAAATAGCACAAGATCATTTTGATGTATATTTAGACGCTATCGATGATAATAAACTGAAACGTTTCAGCGTACTTAAATGCTGGGATTATTTTATATGAATTTTTATATGAAATTAGGCTTAACAAGGAAAATCACCCTGTTTAATTGCTTGCATGCACTTTCAGGGCGCGCAGGCCGGCTGAAGTGATTCTTTCTCCTTTCGCTGGTTTTGAACGGGTTGATAAAAGTTTTAAATGTTAATCAGACTGATGTTATTCCCCCCTTAAATTTACCTTTCAATTCTATTTTATTTATATACAACTATCTCTAAATCACTTCAATTCACTTCGCTTCTATATTCTTTTGACTTGACTGATCACTCTTCATTTCGGTTGGGAAGAAAATTTAATTTTATGCAATTCAAGTTACCAAAAAGTCCCCACTGGGAGTGAAGTTAAAACCATGAATATTCCGCCGTCTAAGGCAGAAATTTATCTCAATATTTATTAGAGAGAAGTTGCTGTATTTAAACTTTAAGATAAAACTATTCTTTTACAAATGATTAGTAAAAATTGTGAGTATTTCAATTTAATTTAATGACAAAAGTTTTCCATATATATATATATATATATACATTAATATATATATATATATATATATATATATATATATGTATGTATATTAATGAAAAGGTGGTTCAATATTTTAAAGAATTGGAGTTCGGTCACAATTAAAATTTAAAAATTTAATGAAATTAGGCTAAGGTTATTGATCTAAAGGATAAAACAATCATAATACAACTTCAGAATTAATCTAAAAGAGAAAATAGATATTTTGAAATAGCAACTAAAAGTAATTTAATAATTTAACAATAATATGGATCAAATAAAAATAACACTTAATATAAGAAATTCACCTGAAAGGAAGAGGATACAATCTTCAAGATAAATATTGTGAAAAGGTGCTATGCAAAACACTTCTTCACTTAAAAGTTGAACTAAATTTACTGTCGCTTGAATAAAAGTACAATAAATAGACTCCCAATATACAATCTTTCATAGATACTTAATAATAAAGGGTGCCTAATGTTTAAAATATAATTTTAAAGAGTTAAAATGCGTATCTTATTTCGAAATTTGAAGACATTGCTCAATTTCTATAACTTTAAATGATTTAAAAAGTTTATCAATTTCCTTTTCAGATAATATCAATAATTATTCATCACTGTTCTCAACTGATATCGCGACAAAAACACTCCAATCTAGAATCTCATCATATTGCGTCAATGTTTGTTCATGCATGAACCATTACTGACCACTTCCCGATTGCACTCATGCGGCTTAACTACACCCAGGAGCAATCAGCTGCCTGACCATAAATGTCTGGTCACTTCCCATGAATATCGGAAGTATCTTTATTAATATCGATTTACATGTCCATTTGGATGATCCTCACAGGCAGGAGGAGGCGTTATATGCGTCGGATCATTGCGTGTAGTTAGTCACATAATTAATATTATCTGAGAACAGATTCATGAGATTTTAAAGCTATGTTTTTAGATCAGATATTAAAATTTAAAGACTAAGTCTTTTAAAATGTGTTGGAATATGCTGGGTTTTTTTCTAGTGCATATGAATGTTTAAAAGATAAAACGAGAAGTAATTTCTTTAACCCATTTGGTACTATTATGCATAGTATATGACAAAAAAAATTAGTTTCATTGATCTGATATTATTTTTAAAAAATTTGAGAATTGAAATTTTTTTTTAAAGAAAATGAATTGGATCACAAGAATTTTTAATTGAGAATCTTTGGATTTATCAAAGCACTTAATTGATCTAGAAGGAATTATAGAAATTTTACCAGAGTACACATTCTATGTTATATGTTATTACTCAAAATGAGCTTGGGAGTCTATACTATTTTCTGATTTTCTTTTCAGAACCTGTAGATCTTAATTTAATTTTAATAAGGAAGTAGGGATTCTGAATAAATTGTATTTAATGAAGTAGGTGATTTATTATTTATTATTCAAATTAAATGTGTGAGGGATCCATATAATATTATTAAACTCTTAAAATGTGTTACTTAAGATAAGTGTTCAAAGCTAATTTTACACATTTGATTTTGTTTCAATTTTAACTATTTTTACTCAGAATTAACGGCAAGTAATAAATATCAATCTTTTTTTTAAATTGAATAGAAAAACGTTTTTTGGGAAATATATTAGTATTTTTCGAAAGAAATCCATTCATATTTATTTTTTTTAGATTGAAAATCTTTTTCAGAAATATAAAATATCAAAAAAAAAATGTAATAAATTTTATTGAATATAAAATCAAATTATTCAATTGATATTATTTATAAAATCAATGTTTTCATCCGGTTGAAGAGTGTAAAAGAGTAGAACACTTCGAATTTTCTGTTGAAATCTGTAATATTAGTATGCTGTTTTTTCCCGTTAGATTTTATATCTTTAAACACAACATTTTTGCATGCAATCATACAAAGTTTGAATGTGAGTGACGCATTTTGTCCAAAACACGATTGTTTTGAAGGTCATTAATAGAGTCATATCGCTTTTCACCATTGTTGTGCAATTAATGTAAAGAATGTTTTCCTACGTTATTTAGATCAGGCTTCTGCAACGATGATGAACTAGGATATTGTTCGCAGGAACCAATTTTTGATGGCCAAAGGGGTATGAATAGAGGTTCAGTCTTGTTGAATGATCCATTCATTGTCGTCAATATTTATGCTATAAAGTAAAATTTCATATTCTAATAAATTAATGTAATCTGTATTTTTCTGATTAACCTTTATAAAAATTACGCTTGATCTTACAACTTAATCAACAGCTAGCCAGCTGTACATTGCTCCACTGGCATAAACTAGCTCAGTAAAAGCAATCAATTCTTCTAGATGAATGTAGTTTTTATTTGGTGGTCTCTTTGATAATGTCTTATGAATGTAATTTTTATTTGGTGTCGGCGAGTTTTTTTAAAGTTACATTTTGAATATGGATTCGGAAAGCAATATAAATGCAAGCATGAAAAGCGTCATTTCCTACGATATTTTTCTTATATTCGGAGAAGGCTTTATTTTTTTTTCTTTTACTACGTTTCCTGAGGCTTATCTCCAAAATATGACTGAGCTTTCATCAGGAAAATGTTAATGTATTCCATCTGGAACATGAATATTGTCAGAAAAAGCCAATTATATGTTGCGTGTGTAGGGTTTTTGTTAACCATTTCTTCTGAAGAATATGAGGGGTTATTCAAGAAATTTGGGCTCTGAGGAAGAATTCTGGAACCAGAATCACTATTTTCATCATCATCTTGTAATTTTTATCATGTTAATGAAAAAGTTCTAAACTCTCATCAATATTCAATCCTTTTGAAAGTAGTATTGAATATATGCTTTCAGACATGTGCATTTATCAATGCTTCAAACACTGTTACTGACTCATATTAATCTATAATGACTTTGAAAATATGTTCATGTGGGAGTGGAATAAAAAAAGAAAAGGCGGAAGGAGAAACGAGAGTATTTCAATAGCAGATGACTCTAATTTCTATAAAGGTATTTTTGACCACTTGCTGTTTTAGGTAGAACATTAGGGTATACGTTTGTTATACAATTTTAAAAAAATATGATGAAATTAAAATGCTCAAAATAAAATACAAGTTATGAAATTTTAATGAGATGATATAAACGTTTCAAGATCACTTCCCGAAGTAGTTTTGCGATGAAAATGATTGCTCCAGTCAAAATGACTTCCACCTCGCTCCAGTATTAAATAAAAGGCTTATTACAACCAAATAGTAACATTGGGACAGTTAAGGAATATCATCCGAGAAGAGATAACTATGAAACAGTACGGATTAAAGTATATTTTTCAAGAGATCATGCAGAGTACATTAGCCGGTACTGTGAGGCAAATCATAAGGGCCTATTATCGGATAATTCTTTTTTGAATTCCATTAAGACAATTTAAGAAGACAGACCTTTTATTTCTTCCGAAGCATTTTTTTTATCCTCAATTATTTAAATTATAAGTGAAATAATTCGGAAAGTAACTTTGCGCCATCCTGTAAAGTTGGGCTATTCGCGGTTTCTCTTCACTAACCTTGGGGTTTTTAATTAAGATTGATTGCTTTTGCTAAGCAATCTTTGCCCAACCAAAAATGAAACGTGATTATGTAAAGCAGGTTGAAATGAAGTGAAACGGGAGAGTTAGGAAATATATAAACTCAGACTGAGAGTCGCGATAAAGAGGTTGAAGTAGAGTTTGAGTGGTTCGAGAAGTTGAAGTTGAAGTTGAGGTTGAGTGATTCCAGTGTTCAGCAATTGTTCCAGAGTCGGAGTACTAGTCGGAGACGAAAATTGTTACAAGATATCGGCTGGTTATTGTATACTTGAAGTCAAGGAAGGCTTAGTGGTAAGAGTCAGTTAGATTATTACTGGTAGATTAAGATTGTTAAGCCCTTGTCCTGGAGAGCATTTATAATTGTTGTTACATTAACAAGCAGCTAATAAATTGTGTATTTATTGTTCTAACGTCTCTTTGATCAACTTATTGATTCTTAGTGTTTAAACATTGAGTTTAGCAATGGCACAAGTGTTAAACAGGAATGGGCTGTCGTTAAAACCCTATACTATGAACA
Organism: Nephila pilipes; assembly: GCA_019974015.1. Classification (NCBI taxonomy): domain Eukaryota; kingdom Metazoa; phylum Arthropoda; class Arachnida; order Araneae; family Nephilidae; genus Nephila; species Nephila pilipes. The sequence goes on along the minus strand of BMAW01007724.1, from coordinate 144,579 downwards.
TTGAGAATCATTATATTTAGAAATCTGACAATTTACATTTTCATAATTTTTAATGATCTAAGAATTTTATTATGTTCCTAAACAAAAAAATATTATTATCTCTAAATCCCTGTGTTTGTGTGTGTTTTCTGCTCCCACATATATTGTGATAAAATCCCTCCTATCTAGAATTTCCTCAAATTACGTCGCTGCTCTTCCATGCATGGCCCATAACTGACCACTTCCCGATTGCACTCACGCGGCTTAACTACACCCAGGAGCAATCAGCCGCTTGACCATAAATGTCTGGTCGCTTCCCTTGAGTTTTCGCAGCCTATTTATTAGCATCGATTTACATTCAAGGACCTGTCTATTTGGATGATTGTCATAGACAGGAAGAAGCGTTACATGCGTCGGATGATTGCGTTGCCATTAGTCTAAATTAATAGTATACGAACACCGATTCATTAGATATATACCAGATATCTGCTGAAAAGTAATCAATTTTTTAACGATAAACTAAAGCTAATTTTGTAAATAAATTTTATAAATAAGTTGATATTTTGGTGTAATTGCATGCTTGAGAAATTGAGTGAAATAAAGCAAGAAGAAATTACTTGAACCCTTATTTAGAAATTTTCCGCATTAAATATTGTTTTACGATTTTATTCAAAAGATCTGTTTCTATTAATACCAGATTTTAGTGTGCAAATTCGCTAATAAATTTTGCATTGAAAGTAAATTGCATGTCCAGAATTTATTTATTAAACTTTTTGAGGATACATATGTAAAACAGTTTTTGAACAACACATTTCTGGAATTTTATTATTACTTTTTTATGTTATATGCTATTACTCAAGCTGAAATTTAAAGTTTACATTATTTTCTAATATTTTTTTCTACCCTGAAGGTCTTGATTTACTGAAGATAAGATATAAAGACTTAATAATTAAATTATTAATGATAAAATAAGAGATTTATATTTTGGAATGAATTGTAAACTGGGATTTTGTTTGTAGTATTTTTATACTCTGAAACTGAAGATTAGTTTTCGAAACTAATTTTTCAGATTCCTTTAATTTTCAGTTTTATTATAAATACTACTTTCATAAAGTTTTCTTTTCTTCAAGTTTTTGTTTCAGTGCAAATTGAAAGTTTTTAAAATTATTGTAAACGTGCCGTTTTGGGAAATCCTCAACGAATATTATTTTAGTGATATAAATATAAGAAACTAGATTCAAACTTTAAGTACTTATTGACATATAATCTTTTTTAGAACATATTTTTCAGTACAATTTAACAAAAAAAGAAAATATTTTGTTATTCATCTCAAAACTGTTAAACGTTTTGATCAATTTTCCAAATTAAGTTGGAACACATCTTAGAAATAATTATGGATATCTCCTTTGTTAGTTTCAAATTAATTTTTCCCTTCGAAATTGAATTTGAAATTCAAATATTATTACTATTTAAAAAATGTTCAGTTATCGATATAATTATCATTTTGAAAACTTTGAGGATGAATTAGAATTTCGATATGTGTTTCATTAATATTAATTTCATCTCTATATATTTTTTCATTAATATAAGCATGAAAAAAGAATGTTACCGATCGTATGTATTGCTTTTCAGGGCTTACCGAAAACAAAAACAAATAAAACATATATTGTCAGTTTCACATCTATTTTTTCTCAAATCTAAAGCCGTTTAGTCCAGCTGTGTGTGCATGTTAATAAATATTATGCTGATTATTATTATGCTGAAACTGCTCCAATGAGTTGCAGAATTTTAGCCGCATTTTGATGTCATTGCATTCATTTATGAAGAAAATTAATTTTCAAAATATTGAGTAATAGATAGGAAAAAATAGTTCTTTTCTTTTCAATATAGATTAAATGAGAATTTTCCATGTAATCTAATATTTTTGTTTCAACTTTACCCGTAACAAGGAAAGTGCCGTCTTATATACCGTTCAAAAGGTTTCTCTCATCGTCCATTTTACATATTTAATCCAATAGAATAAATTCTTCCTTTATTTTTCTATGTCGTGATCTTGAACATTACCTCTTATTGGAAAGTTATGGCACTTACATCTAATAGAAACTACATCTCATTCTTCAAGAGTGGTCTGTGAGACCCCACTTTCTTTTCAGTGTTACGATTCTCTTTGACTGACTTATTGACTCTTTAGTGTTAGTATATTTAGTTTAGCTATGGTAAAAGAGGCGAATAGGAATATAACTTCATCTAAAAGAATTTCACGATAATCCATTGGCTGGTCATTTTGGCATAAGAAAAACTTTTGCTAGAATCAAAGAATCATGCTACTTTCCTAAGATTAGGAAAATCGTAAGCGAGTATGTTTCAACGTGCGTCATATGTCAACGCTATAATTATAAAAACGCGTTTCCAGCTGGACAATTACCTTGGGTAAAAATTACTAACCCAAACGGTCAAGTTTCTCTAGCTTTATTAGGACCATACCCAGTCTCGAAAACTGATAGTTATCGTTTTCTTTTAGTAATCATCAATAATTTTCTAAATTGGTCGAATTAATTCTATTAGGAAAGGCATCAACTGAAGAAGCCACTGCCCTTTTTAAGCAATATATATCTAGAAACGGAAAGTGACAATGGACCCCAATTCATTTTGGAAATATTTGATGAATTATATCGCTGCTTGAACATCGCACACATAAAAACTACGGTTTACATACCACAAGCAAATGCTTCGGAGAGAGTCAATCGAAATTTTGTACAGATGATAGCTATTTAAGGGCAATCAAATCATACTTCTTTGGACGAATTTCTTCAACAGTTTGCATACGCAATCGGAACCGCGGTACCTGAAACAATGGGAAAGACCCCAGCTGAAACTATTTTTAAAGCGTAAATTAATAACGCCCTTCCAAAAATTGGTCCACGTACCCGAATATGGAGTTATGATATGCAAAGATATTGAGAAACTTTTAGCGGAGGTTCAACAAAGAATGGAGATGCAGCAAAATAAAACAGGCTCGATGCTACAATAGGAGAAGTCAAGATTGGGTAGTTAGGGTAAACGATCTGGTTTTAATTGAAACGCATTAAACTAGTTCAGTAAAATAGAAGGTGGTTGGAAGGAAATTTCAGCCTAAATTCGAGGGACCCTTCAAAGTGGTTCGAGTGTTTAAAAACAAAGTGTTGATTCTAAGGCATGGAAGAGAGACAACCGTCAATATTTACCAAGTTAAGATCTATCACCAAAGAAAAGGTGGAAGGAGGGGTAAGCGACGGATCAAAGTGTCTATGTAAAGGATCAGGACGTAGTATCAAGAGATACCAGGCGGGACAGTTACTCAGAGAGCCCCGAGCTACAGTCAGTTAGACCTAAGCGTAAAACGAGGTTAGACCGTCGAGTACCACAAACGAAGCAGAAGACCTCAATTGCGAATAATAGTGTTAGACCTCGAAAGAGACGTATTCCAGGCAAAACAGTAGATCCTGATCGACAATGCAACAGAAATAAGGATAGGTCAACAAAGCGAACATTATTCAAGGGTTAAACTCCACCTTCGAAGAGGCGGATCCCTCAAAGGTTAATCACGAGAAGGAAGAGGCAACCAGCATCATCTCTACAGAATACAAGGCCTGCCAAGCTGTCTCCAGTTCCATTGATAGAGGATGGCAGGATACAATTACTCTGGAGCAGCAGTCAAGAGGTACCACGTACATCCGCCAAATCAAAGAGATCCCAGCGACAAGAAGCCTTTACAGAGGAGTGCTTCACAGTAAAAGCACCCAGACACCGAAGAGCACCAACCACCATCTTGGCAGATGAACGAGCCTTCATTAAAGAACGATGGAATGCAAAGCCCAGACAACAGACACAGGAAAAGTATAGTCTCTCGAAGTGAAGTCGTACGTCACAAAGATTTTAAAGAGCAAATATAAGGTGGTATCACTCTTTATTATTTCCATTAGACGAGAAGGTATTTTTGGGAGAGCAAGTCTGGTTTTACGGCTTGAGCTCCAATGCGGTAGAGTATCTTTGACTCTTACTCCACTAAATGCAGCGGACATTCACCGGAAACTAATTTTTTTTTCAATTGTAAAATCATCAAGTTGGTGATCTTTCCAAATGGAAAGTAGTGAAATTTAATTTTAAAGATTGGAACTTTTAAACATTAAACATTTGTAGTTAACGTATAACATAAACATAGTATAAAACATTTTGTTAAAGTATAACATAGTCATTTCATAATTGTATCTATATGTTACACATCTGGTCACTTCGCGGCATAATTAAGGATCGCGGCTACTATTAACACCAAGCGCTGCGTTAAGTTCGCAATTTTGTATTGTTCTGTCTCTTGACCAGATCGGTTCATCTATTCGTTGCCTATATATTATGTGAAATATGTGAGGCATTTACCAGTTTTATGTGATGCAGTTTTACCATTAAAGCTCGATCTTTTTTTACGTAAGGGCATGATTAATGATTACAAACGCACGTTGAATGATTCTCTGGCTATAACTGCAAGTTTATGTAGGGTTTTTACGGATTTGTATAAGAGATATTCCATAAACGACACCTGGTGGTCAAAATTTGTACTAATTTTTTTTATTGCAGAACTCTTTCCCCTATGGTTCTTTTTACTACAAATTCCAAGCTTCATCAACATCCGATAAGCAGAACAGGTCCTACAGGCCTCTGAATAGCGTAACTTTAATTATAACCACCCGGTATATATATATATATTTATATGATCTTATTTTATAAATATTTAGAAAATAATTTTAACAATATATTTTAATTTTATCTCATTTTATTTAAAAATAAATATGTAAAACGTTATATCGTATAAAGAGGGCAAGCAATTGAATTTGATATATACGAATCCAAAGGAAAACTCCGTAGAATATGCATATTTGCTGAAACAATTCCGAGGAATCATCCAAGAAATATAACTCTTAATGCCACCTTAGTGAAATTGAAACTGAAATTAAGAAAAGCATTTAAATATTTTTAAATTTTGCATAAAAGTATCATTATCTTATTAAGAAAGTTTGGAAGAAACTTTTAGTTTTACTTCTAATGTTTCTACGTTTTGGTGAGTACCTTTCTCTTGTGTATACATGTTTCTGTCTCTACTATTAACTATATTATTGCATATCTTATATAATTATCTTTACGAATATTTAAAAATTATGCATAATCGTGTTGTATTAAATTCTTATTTTCAAAAAATATATATAAATAAACCTAACATTCGGTTCGATAGCTTCATTTTTTTAAAATTAAATAACAATGCTGATCTAAAGCACATTGCTACTGTTTATAAATGAAACATAAAAAACTTTGCAATGTTCTCATAGTATATTAGATTATTTAATTCTTTTTACCACGAAATATTTGTTTTCTTCTAATCTTTAGCAATATTTCTATTTCTATGAAAAGAAACCCGTATGTTTTTAATGTTCCATAAACGATAATAAGAAGTAATTCGTCAATAAAACAGATATTCTATGAAGTCAGTGGAAATGTTTTGCCTACTCATTGACGAATGTATATTTTCAACATCTCGTAATACTGTGGTAAATATCCAGGTAGAGAATTAATGGTTTCCGTAACCAGATTTAAGACTATATTATAGCATCCAGCTAGGATCACCAATAAATCAGTGACATTAGGTTTTGAATTATCCCATGTAAAAAAATGAAATAAACCTTCTTATCATCTGAAGCGTAAAATACGAAATATAACTGCAGCCAATAAAGTCCAAATACATTTATAAATACGGGATAAGATAAAGATTCGTTTGTTAGAGCCATTATTTGGGAGATTTCTTCATGCATGTTAAGCATAATCTAGTAATTGCACTGCGATATTAAGGTGTCCGATATTCCTTGTAGTATGATTTTATTCAATTGCATACTTAGCAGTAATAACCAACAAAGAAAGCCGATAATGCTGTATATCTCTATAAAAATGATAACCAAAATATGTCTCCAATGAAAATAAACGCTACTTTAATTTTTCTGGAACAGTTGCTGAATGGTGGATTGCCTAGTGTTATTCTCTGGATTTAGTACAAAAATAACCTGTTTGGTAAATCATGCCCGCAATAAACATAATCACACAGCAAACAATTATTAATATTCTTAACGTCCACCATCTTGGAATGGACAGAAATCTTTTGGAGATTTTTGAAAGCTTATTCAATAACAGTCATGTTTATTTTCAAAACATAACAGAGAAATATGAACAAAAATATTATTAATTCATACATATTATTACGCAAACTCTCGGTACATTCGCTCTGCTCATTTGAAAAGAAAATTAAAAAAAGACAGCGAATCATTACAAGAAATAAGAAAACTTTGAATAATTATTTTGGGAAATTTCACTCGAAATTAAAGAGTTTATTTCCAACGAAATAATGAAGATAGAACAATATTTACATTGTCCTGAATTGAAAAAGAAGTAAAATAGGTCTATGCGCTTTTTCTAATAAAATTTTTCCGTCTTACTAATAGTGAAATGTTACTAACATGAACTATGTACTGTCGCAGACACAAGTGTTCTATAATGCAAGTTTACAACTCTTCTTGAAAATAAATTTATATTTTACAAGAACTGATTGTTCTATCTAGAGTAAATTGAAAACAATGTTTCATGATTTGAATGTTTTTTTTCGTGTAATTATTTTTCTTTCCGTCATGAAATCGTTCCATAGTTTAAAACAGAGTCATTGGTTTATCCAATACTTTTTAATGTCAATTTTAGAATTAATTAAGTTAAAGCTTAATATAAATTCTAACCACGCAATAGTTTTTAATACGACAATTTTATTTGGCGTATTATTCCACACAATTTCATTTCCTAGATATCTGATATTTAGAGGCTAGAACGTAACTGCAAACACCAAACGCATTCCTCAGATCTATTTCGTGAAAGAATATTGTCATTATTTGTAATGAAGTATATTTGTATTTTCTAGAATAAATAAAATAATTTTATTTAAAGATTAATTATGAATAACAGGAAAAACTCAAAAGATCCTTGCTTCTACTTTACAATTAATTAATTATTGAAAGTTGTTTATAATAAAATATTTAAGGAAAGTGATTTGCTTGATTATTATTGAACACAGTAATCACAATTATTTAAAATTCCCATTTATTCTAAAAATTAAATGACAATAAATATTCAGATAAAACTAGATTATGATGCTAATTATTATTAGTTAATTTAAGTAACATAATTAATCAATTTCTAAGGCAGAATTGTTCCTTAAGGGGACGCAGGACGTATGATTTGACAAATATCGGTCAAAAAATCCAAAAATATTTTAGCCCAAATTTTTCTTTATACATTTTTCCATTATCTCACAAATATTCAGAGCTCTACGTTAAAAATATTTGAAGATAAATTTTATGTTCATTGGTATTCACATCATGCTACCATTCATTTCTAGCAAATGAACCTTTGGTTTCTTGCCTACTTTAACAGTTTCACGTTGTTTTGAAATGATGTGAAAATAATGCATTCCATTCTCAGTGTTTGTTTATAATATGCCGATGTATTCCATACTCGTTCTTTTGATTAATTTTTAATACATATTTTTGAAATATTATTTAGTACAGTATTTTATAAACATATCATGTCCCGTTTGAAGAGGAAAAACAATTCAAGTAAAATGAATATAGACGACAGTAGACGTAAAAAAGAAAGAAGACATAAAAATAATGTTGCTTTTCGTACAGCGTATCGAAAAATGCAGCTGGCCTGTCTACGAAAAGAAAAAAAAGTTAAAATAAAGAAATACATACTCTAATAGTTTATTTAGATACTCTTTTTTTAAACACTACAAACTAAACAGTAATTTTTTTACATAAAATATGAATAGGTATATTTTATTTACTTCAAAAGTTTTGCAAAAAAAAAAAAAAACTTGATTTGTATGTCATTTTGGCATTTTTTTTAAAAAGATTTAATTTTGAAATGATTTCAATTTTATCTATACAAAACAATAATATATTCACTATACATCTTTAAGAAACTTTTATTTGATGCATTTTGCGTGTACAGTAACTTTATTTTTCTATTTTCTGCTTTTATATATCTTTTTATAGCAAATATAAACTTTATATTGTTTTACCTCAGAACAAAGTAATCCCGGGTTTTTCATCTTTTAAAATGCTAAGATTTTTTTTCTATAGTGAAAGTATTTTGATATTGTTTATAGCTATAGCCATTAATATGTGTAGTAAAAATAGGTATGATTTTGAGTCAAAACAAAAGTTAATTAATTTTAAAAAATTTAATTGAATAAAATAGTTTGTGCTTTTTTAAAGAGTGATTAATAAGCATTTCTGAAAAAACTATTTTATGAATTTCTTTCATGTGAACAGAAAATTCGTCCCAACTTTTGTTGTACATGGTTTGAAGAAATGATACATCAAATTTCATATGTGTACGTCAATTGTTGTAGGAATAGCATTTTAAAAACACCTTATAAATTTTAAATTTCTTAAACATTTTTGTAATGAGTTTCTAATTGTTTGCTTTATGGGATATTTTGAGTGTATATGCTTGTTTTACGTATTACACACAGAGAGATTAAATATGTAAAAATTTATGAAAAAAAAAAAAAAAAAACATTATACCAAATAATTTCATTTGAATCGTATCACTTCCTTTCAACCTAATAAAAAGTTCTTGTACAATTAAGTGGAAAAGGAAATTCAAAATTTCATTCGAATCCGATCATTAGTTTCAGATATATTTGAGACCACTTGTTGGGGGCCGTATACTGGATCACTCCTCTTCACATTCATAATATTTTTTTCCGTTTCTAGACACTATTTGATATCCAAAGGATTGATATTAAGTAATATATTTTTATACTTTCATATAGTACGTTAAAACTTCGAGACATTAAATCGTAATTCCAAAATCGAATGTTACTTTTAAAATAGGGAATATTGCAAGGAGTTTTAGCTTCAAGGGGTGTTTAGACATGAGGTATAAAAATACGTAATAATTTTTATGTTATAATACATGAAATCGTTATGCCGCAAATGCATTTGATATTTTCTTTTTTTATTATAATATTACTTCTTTCAATTATATTTTGTTTTTAGATTTGGAATTATCCAATTCTGCATTGAGAAAAATTGCGGAATTTCATGTAAGTTAGTGCTTTAGGTTGAAATAATAGATATGATACTTGGATACCTATTTACACTATTTTTTATAAAAAAATCATTCCAAATACTAAGGTTAAGCACTTGTCGAACTTGCAGTTACAAATGAAATGTAACATTTTGGGAGCACGTCGCACGCTATCAATATCCTCGGACACGACGCTGTAATCGAACGTTTAGCACAGATCTGACTGCCTCTACTCTTTGAAAATTTAGATTAAATGAAAATGACCATGTCTCTTTCAAAAACCACGAGACATAATCCTTTGTTTTGGTTGTATAACTGAAAGTAGTAAATTAGTTATTAGTCCTGAGCACTCCTACAGGGTAGAAATTGGCACCTGCTAAATTGGACACCTAAAGTGGGGGTGTTCTTGGTTTCCAGGAGAATCGAATTCTATAACGACAAAGTTCATGTGAAGAGGAAATGTTGTTTGCCCTTTCTCACGAATTCAGATATCTTTAATGAGCACCTTATCCGAATGAAAGGAGAACCACTAACGAACTTGGTAAGTGCGGTTGTCGGAAGCGGAAGAGATGCTTAGTGACTTATGCAATAAATGCACTTTATGCAATAAATGCTCAACGTTACGATTCCCAATATAATTTCAGTTTTGGCATCTCACGTGGCGTGATTGGGCTGACAATGTTGGCAGTATAAGCAATGGGTTACATATCGCCTGTAATTTGGTTTATCAAGCATTATCTCTAGAAAGCGTTATTTTTTTCCTAATGTTTTTGGCCGCAATGGAAGAAATATCAAATTGACAAATATCCGATAAGGCTTTGATTTTTTTTGTTTTATGTTTATTGATATCGCACTTACGGGCAACACGAGGGGTATCGGTGAAAGATTTAGTAATTTTGAGTTTCGGACAAATGACGTGGATGACACATGAGCTGAAACCTCCTTCTCCAACCTTCCACTCTACGTCAAAGAGAGGACGTGAGATCTCAACAGTTTTAACGTGCATCCCAACAGTTTTACAAGGCGGGTCTTTAGTGACGCACGAGCTCAAACTCATGACTCGATGGAAAGAACGCTATCTACGAGTTAGTGACCATTACCACTAGGCCACCACTGCTACAATACGATAAGGTACGAGTATTTAATATACAATTTTGATAATGTTACTGACAGAAAAGTGCTGCAGTTATAATGCGTGTAAGGAAAACTTTCCAAATAGATGTATGCTGAATGAAACATTGTTCGAGCGTTTGCATTGCCAACTTAATCGCTAGGTTTAACTGAAGGAATCAGAAGAAAACTATATGACATCTACAAGTGGAGGAAATCATTTTCAATCTTGATGAAATAACCTCAACAATCATAAGAGTAGTTTCGAGACGTGTACATGTGAGTCAACCCTTTATTTTGAGAGTGTTAAAAAGAATGTATACAACTAAGCAAAATTCAGAGGAGATTCAAAATTTTTCAAAAGTTTGATATCTTTCGGGAATACATTTCAGCCAATGATCTAGAAGTAAAATGCGTTACAGATCGATTCCACAGGTCATTTTTATCTATTTAAATATTTATTCAAATTTATGTAAGGATTAAGTTTTAAATTCAAACAATACAAAGAAGATGAGAATGTAAAAGTCATTATACATGCATTGATATCAAAACTCTGTACACTCATTTGAAGGAGGAATACTACATAATACTTAAGCAAATATAAATTTTCAAGCATCCTTAAGCAAATTTTAAATTGAGATTTAGAAAGAAACTAACTTCTTATAAAAGTAAATAAGAATATCAGTATTAAGTTTGGAAAAATAATTTAATCTCACTTTTAAAACATTTTCGATTTGGAATTGATTTGGCCTTGCATATCTCAGAAAATCTTGTTTACAAATGTTTAAAAATTATGCACATTAGAGGTGTGCTTATATTCAATTGTGAAAATGTTTTACTGGGAGACATAAACACATACTTAGCGTTCAGTTTAATGGTTTCAATCTTGTTGATCAAAAGAGTATTATTGGTCTGAAAACATGTAATCCTATTCAGGTTATGCTTCACTTAAAAGATTTGTATTTCCTTTCATTAAATTAAGATTTATAGAAAGTATTTTCGATTTTTAAATACATATATCTCGAAATTCTTGGCTGGTGCTTGCTTATGAATATTGATGAATACAAATTGTTAGACTGAATAGTCTATATTCTTCCATATTCTATAATAATACCAGTTCATTTTATTTATGTTCAAATTACATAATGGAGGACACAAATACTCCAATGTGTAATGAGTAAAAACATTTTTGTAATAATAAATAGATCTAAAATTACGTTTTATTTCTCTAATCACTATTGTAGGTATGTTGAATAAAAAAATTAATTAAAAAAATGTATATAAATTAGAGTTTCAAGTAGAGCATTTTGATTTTTTTATTATAACTTTCATCAAATCTTATCTTAATTAATAAATTGTATTGAATATAGTTGTTATATAATTCTCTGGTTGTTGTTATTTATTTTTTCGAATCATCAACAAATGTGCTAAAAAGGAACTGCTCAAAATCATTTGGAAAAACTTGCCTCTGAGCCTAAGCAGACCTTTAGACATTATTTTAAATTAGGTCTTAAGACTACCGAAGCAGCTTCTAAGATTCGAATAGTTGAAATCAAAGATGTTTCTCATGAACTGACACTACAGCAAGAGAATCATTGAGTAGAAATTTGCAAACTTTTACAGAAACCCTCACAAATTTGAGGTTTTTCAAACGCATGATGACGTGTGATAAGACCTTTGGTTCATATGCAAAACCTAGATAATCGAAAGCAAATATAATGCCAGAATCAACCAAACCAGTTGAAAAACAAGAACGGTTTGAATAAAAATTTTTAATCTGTCTCTAGTGGAATTTTGAGCTAGTCCTATGGTTAAGAGTGTGTTGATAAAACCGCCAATGTCCCACAATTTCGTTTCAGAATGTGTGCGATAGGCAAAGAAGTACGAGAAGGAAATAACTATTCATTTATTTCAAACTTAATTTTCACAACTTTAAAACTTAACCTTCACACGTCCGCAATCTGTGAAACAAGTTAGAGGAAAAAAGGTCTTTCCCTCCTTTTCTTTCAATCTGCTTATAGCTCCACAGTTAAATAATGACGTGGGAAGCGGCCACAGTCCTTCATTTCGAAATCATTCCATAGGTTCGGTCGGTCAACTCCAAATTTTATAGTGAATAGCTGGACAAAATGAATTCTTCTTTATGAAAAGCGAAAATCCTATTTGGCCACCCGAAGGAGAGCTATTCTCCAAAAAGATAACACGAGACCACACAGATCCTGTATCACTCGAGAAAAAGCAGAGGAGTTTGAGAAAATGGAATTTTTAACGACCCTGTTCATGGCTCAGACCTTGCTTTTTTTGACTATCACATGTTTCAGTCCATGACTTCATTTATCGGGGGAAACGCTTTTCTGACATTAATGAACTAGAAAGGGACTGTAGAGACCTTTGTTGTTTCCAACTCCCAAGAATGGTTTTGATTCAATGATATTCAACTATCAAAAAAAAAAAAATACATCGAACATGATGGCATATATTTTGAATTGTGACATATTCGTTTTATATTGTAAAATTGAAATACAATTTTGATTCCTAACTAAAATAATCTTGATACATCCTAATATATATGATTTTTGATCCATTGTTTCTTTCCAATATTTATTGTTTTTAACGGGTATTCCTTAACTCACATTCTAAATGTGTCAAATCCAAATCTTTAAAAGTTTTTTTTCTCACATTTTAAAGCGCAACTGAGCTAATATCTTCTATACACGATTGGTTTCGAAGACAATAATTAATAATCTGACTATAATTAATAAAATTAATTGATTAAAACTAATTATTTAAGGAATTAAATATTACGCCAAGTTTTTCGCCAAATCCGTCATTTAATAATTTATCGTTTTCTTTAATTTTAGTTAAATGTAGTTTATTTGATTAATATAATGCTTAATTGTGCAAAAATATTTTACACGTATATATTTTAGATAGTAAATTTAACAAACGTCAAATAATAAAATAAATTATTAAAACTAATTATTAAATAAATTCAATTTGATTCAACGTTCCCTCTCGCTCTTAAAATTTAAGATATAAAAAAGTTATGTTGCTCAAAGAGTGAAGTGAGAAAGAAAACCTATGTTAAAACAAAACTCGTTTTTTACCGGTGTTATTTAAATTTTAGCAATATTGATATTTTCAGCTTGAAAAATCCTTATGTAACGAATGATACGAAAGCATTAATTAGATGACAATGGTCATTTAAACAGAAGTCAGTGGAAAAGTTTTTCTGTTTTTGGACGAATGTATATTTTCAATAGCTTGTGATGCTGTAGTAACCATCTACTTAGGAGATTAATAGTGTCCTGTGCCACTTGTGAGGCTCTGTTATAACCATCAGCATGGATAATCAATGAAAGGAATGCAAGTGTGTTATGAATTACCCCCATAAGTCAGTGAGATCAACCTTGTGATCATCTGAAGGGTAAAGTGCCACACTGTAACTGAAGGCAAAAAGTAAACATATGTTACACAATGTATTAATAAATACGAGATAACATAAAAAAACGCTTCTAGACCGCTACTTGAGATATTTCTTCATGGGTATTAGGAATGCGCATTGCGATATTACGGTATTATATATAAAACAAATCTGAAGAAACACGATTTTATACTAATGCATATAAAGCAGTAATGACCAATAAATATATCATCGTTTTGTATACCACTACAGCAGATATCTCCCAAAATATGTCTATAATGAAGAAAAATGCTCCATCAAATTTTCTTGTTTTAATACTGAACGGCGAAGTTTGTAATATATATGCTATCCGTATATATTTGTAAAAATACGGCATATTTGGTAAATCATACCTATGATGAAAATAAAAAAATAAAAACAATATATGAGTTACACTCATTTATAAAATTCTCCATTTTTATGTTAATAGAATCAATTTGGATAATTTGGAAAGTTATTTCACCAATAAGAGTTTTTTTTTTTTTTTTTCGATATCAAAACCAAAGAAATATAAGCAGATTCTTCAAGAAGCATTACTATTCACACTTCCCAAGGAGTATTTTTATTCACTTTGTGCTCTTGAAGAGAAAATAAACCAAATGGAATCAAACACTAAAGCGATGAAAAAAGGAATACTCTGTATAAAAGTTAAAAAGTTCCTAAAACAATACAAGGCATCGCAAAAAATTTTAATACAGGGGATTTCGGACATGATTACATAATTATATAAATAATTATGTGTATTCTGATGGAATGTTTTATCGTAACTATATTTAATATTTCATATTTTTCGTATTACTTCTTTCAGTTCTTTAAAACTGTTTATAGATTTAAAAAAATAATTATCTATTGTTAAATGCAGAAAGTTTCCAAAAATTGCTGAGTGAAGACAGACAGACATCTAATTTATGGTGTTGCTAATGTGAAACAATGGAGCTGAGAACCGAATTAGGAACGATTTCCAATTAGAAGTATGCGTAACCAAACAGTGTAGAGTATTTACTTCGGAAACTGTAAAAATTATTCAAACATCGTAATATATGACAGAATGGGTCAGTCTAAAATTTTACAACATCCACTGGATGAAACAGCCCGCATAAATGCAAGAGCTAGTGCATGTCTTGTTTATACTCATGTGAGAAAAGAGAGTTTGTAAAAAGTCTTACGTCAGGTAAATTGTGGCGCTAAAATTAGTAATCCAAAAATGACTTTGAGTACGTCAATAGCTTTGGATAAGTCTGTTTCTGCTAAAATTATTCGTTGAGGCCTCATAAAAATAGGTAATTTAGTTGTAACGTTAATATATACAGTTAGATTAAAACTTACAAACAATTAACTTTTGAATTCAGAACAGCTTAGGAAAGAGGCGACACTTAGCGACGAATAAAATTTAATAGTTTTTACATCGATGAGAAGGTTAAAGAGCGTGACGAAAGACAAATATTGTTTTCCATCCAAAAACATAATTCCTGCAACTACTATTTATTTATAAAAACAAAGTAATGAACATAATATCTTATCTTAAATTTCAAAAAAGAGTTTGAAGAAGAGTGTAATTAAATTGTGATCAAACTGTTCATTTTAGGAAGATAATAAACGTATATAATAATTCTCAAAGTAGTGGCTGTTACAGAATTACCCTCAGCACTTGAAATAATACACAATTGTTGACCTAAATACTATCGAAAATTTAATGTTCTATATAGACAGTACATCAACTCTACACAACACGCAAGGAAAATTTCTAACTTAAAATGTAAAGGTAATGAAAAACAATTTCTTTTTCGAAATAACTAAACCTCTTTTAAATTTAAAACTACGTCGCTTGAGCAGAGTTTAATGTCGGATGTTTTGTTATGAAAAATTATGTCCCCCTTTTCTCAATATTATACGCAGTTGTATTAGCATACACTTTCAATTTCAAGAGATCCCGTTTTTTTTTTAAATACTTTTTATCTCTCCTTTAATATTAGTCCAGTATTTCTTTTAATTAATCTCTTATTTTTTTAATTCATAGTGATAAAACTATTAAATATTCACATGTTATTATTAAAAAGTTTTTGATTTATTTAACATTTTTCTTTAACATAATTTTTGCTATGTTATAAAATACATATACCCTCCTGATACTCTGATTAAATACCAATAGTTATCATAAATTAAATGATTTTCATACTTCAGTTCCAGTATGAAATTAAAGTAAATGTTCCACAAGGTAGTTGCAACAACTGAATAATGTTGAAAACCATGAGGCACATACAATCATAACAATAAAGCAACTGTAGATAGTTTTTCAGGTCATTAAATTAATAAAAATAAATCTATAGAAGTGAATATGAATTAAAATCTATGAAAAATATTGATGAGTATCAACAAATATATATTGTCAAGCGTGGTGATTTAATATCAAAATTAATACATATTTTCTCTTATGTATTACATATGTACTATACTTTTTATATGAAGCAATATATAATCTACAAAGAAAATTGGTAATAAATTGGTTAAAATTGTAACATTAAAGATAAAAATCAGATCAATAAAATTCCGTAATTAAATATTATTTTGAAAAGTCTTAAAAACATTTCAGCTTCATAACTTTCATTTAAATCATTTTTTTTTAAATAAAAGGAGAAAAGATTTAAAAGCAAACCATATAAAAAAAAATCTGATTACTTAAAATTCAGTGTAACAGATTTGATGAACAGCCAAACTTTCAGGAGATATCACTTTTAATGCATTCCAATTGACTATTAAACCGAGTTTCAAAGAGAAAATAACTACTTATAAAACATAACATACCTTTAGTTTCACTTTTAATGCATCTTTTCTTTTTCATTACTTATTTGTTCTTGTTTTATATATGCTTTTACCTGTTGTGTTAAATTTATTGATGCATATCTCGAGTTTAAGAATGTTTAAAAGTTAGGCACAATTATTGTGTATGTTGTTCTGATCTTGAATATATTTCATTAAGTGACATAAAAAAAACTTAGCATTCAGTTGGTCATTTTCCATTTTTAAAGAAAAAATTATTGTCACTGGAATAGAACTTTCTGCTATAGATTTTAAGTTAAATATCAGAATATTTATACTTTTTAATATGTATTAGGTTTGGGATTAAGATATAAATATTTTATTAATATCATCAGTAGAGTAATACAGATATTTCCTGTATAAATACATAAGTTAGCAATGTTCCAAAAACACAAGTAAGAAGTTATTCGTTAATAATATAGACGGTACGTAAAGTCAATGGAAACATTTTGCTGTGTCTGGGATGAATGCACAGTTTCAACTCCTTGGGGGACTATGGTAATTGTCCAAGTGGTAGAAAAGTAATCGTGTTGTAAATCATATTTAAAGTTCTTTTGCAACCAGCAGCTGAGATCACCAACAAAAGCAATGACATCAAATTTTGAATAATCAAATGTAACAGCAGGAAATATACTTTCCGATCACCTGAAGAGTAAAATGTGAAATTGTAATTCAAAGCAAAAGTCTGCACTTGCTACATAATCCAATAATAAATGCAGGATAAGGTAAGAATTCGTTTGCTTGGACCATTGTTTGGAATGTATCTTCGTGGATTCTTAATAAATATTGGAAATCGCATTCCGAAATGAAGGTCTTGGATTTTAAAACAAATTTGGCGAAGCATGATTTATACAGATGCATTTGCAGTAGCAATAACCAAAAAAGGAATCATCGATGCCTTTCAGCTATAGAAAATATGACACATATAATATTATCTAAAAGGAAGGTAATATGCTCTTTCAGTTGTTCTGAAACAGATGTTGAACTTGGAAGCTCGCCTTGGATAAATTATTTGAATTTCGTTAAGAAATAAATTGTTTCACAATACAAATACGTACAAAACATAATAACACAATATATGAGTGCTGTGGGTCTTAAAGTTCTCTAATGTTGATCTCAAAGAAGCCTTTCGGGGATTTTCAAAAGCTTCTTTAACTATAATAGGATTTTCTCTGGTGATCGTAACAGAGAAATATAAGCAGACACTTCAAGAAGTGTTATTATAAACAGTGCCGAGTCACACTGTGAGCTTGAAATGAAAATTAAACTGATGTAGTGATTTATTACTGTAAGAAATGACAAACTTAAGTACATGTTTCGGAAAATTCCATACGAAACATTACAGTTCGGTTTCTTTTGATGGAGGGTAGATATGACATTGTATCTATTCCCTTCATGTGGAAAAGAAATAAAATAGACATGAACACTTTTCTATTAAACCTCTTGACTTATTCATAGTAAAATGTTCCTTAGCATGAACTGTGTACCGTTAATAGATTGTGCTCCTCTGCATTTAAGAATTGGGTTTTATTTTCAAATAAATTTATGTAGTACAGATACACATAAGTGTGCCTTTTTGTTTCAATATTTGTTCATGATCCGCATATTTCACAGATTTGATCTTTCATTCTGCAGAGAAATTATTTTCATAATTTGAATCAGGTATTGCTATTATTTTCTTTTGGTTCATGTACTTTTTAGGTTTTATCAAATGCGCAACACGTTATTATAGCCTGTTTTTCCGAAAGGGAATTGCAGTGATGTATTGTAAAATATAATTTTTCTTATCAGAAAGAATAAAAAATCTTTTGAACAGAACTGTTATCATAAATAACATGAAAAATATTGAAGGTATGGTTTCTTTTTCCTTTACATTTTATTTTTTTTATTCCGTTGCAAATATTAGTTCATAAAATATCTTAAGAAAAATTTTTGGTTTGATTTTTTTCAACAAAATCTCCCTTATCCATAAATACAAATTCTATGATCTTTTTGCAAGCAGCTTCTCTTGTTCGTCACACTTCAATATGGTACTTCTTTAGACTGAATTCAACCGTTTGCATGTATAGAGTATTCAATACTGATTTTTTTATATTTTTTATAGTGATTAAAAAACAATTACCCTCATTAATTACACGAAACTTAGAAAACACGCCACTGAAACTTATAATTTATCAAAAGAAGTGTATGGAGATAAATTGTTATCACGTGCACATGTTTTTGAGTGGTTTAAGAGTTTATAAGATGGTTGATAAGACGTTGAATATTATTCACTCCCAGGTCGCACTTCCACGTCAAACACGGATGAAAATATCGAAACAATTGGTAATCTGACTCGATTTGGTCGTCAGTTCAGCATTCGTGCAATTCTTGAGACTGTGGGAATCGACTAAGATTCTGTACGGCAAATTTTTGCACCAAAACATTGCACCTGTATTGTATGCCAAGAGGTTTGTAACAAAGTACAGTACAGCATCCCTTTGTGTCAGGCAATCCACCTATTCACCGCATCTTCAGCCATGCGACTTCTATCTGTTTCCTAAGAAGAATGAACATAATTTGAGGACTTTGAAGCTATTAAAGAGAAAGCATCACACGTCATGAAGGTGCTGACAGAAAAAGAGTTCCTGCACTATTTCAAACAATGGAGGATTCGCATGGAATGATTTTGGGATAAAGGAGGGGTATATATATTATACATACATACATATATATATATATATATATATATATATATATATATATATATATATATATATATATTGGAGCTAATGATTAAATGTGAGTAACGTAACAGATTTTCTTTCAAATAAAAGACGAAGATCTTTAAAATGATGCTGTTGCCCAATGTTTGAGGTAGCGAATTCCATGACTGGTGATTTTTGGATGTCAGATTTTTGTCCTGATTTCACTAAAGATCACTTGATTGTATTAAAGAGAGCTATTGCGTGCTTTGTGAATAAGAGTCGTCAAATGGTGGGGCTTGTATTCAGAAGACTGAAGTATTAGCTCAAAAATTATCCATGTTATTTAACTGTTGGTCACAATTGCAAAATTCACCTCGTAGTCACCGTGTTATTTTGATCAGGTTTGGTAAAGAGAGATAAAATGGATTATTTGGTTCAGATAATCAGGAGTCTACACACAATAAGAATATAAATCCTCTATCGTTTTTTTTCTCCTTTTAACTAATTAACTTTTTTATTTATAAATGTATGAAGTGCATTCACAAGCCAACCCCTTCGCCGAAAACGTTCGTATAGAGGAAATACATTTCACATTGTTACTGATTCGAATACACCGTAGCTTCTTCCAGTTAGCTCATTACATGAAGGCAACGGAAGTTGTATGCGAAGTGATAATGACAATTAAGCATTTTTAAATAATTATTTGAAGCTGAGGGTCACAACTGAAGTTCATGAGGTAGACCATAGCATTTTGGAGAGCTAAATGAAGTTTAAAGTTTCCTGCATTATCATTGCAAAAGAGTCCTGAGAGAACAATAATTATGGTTCAACCAATTTACATCAAAGTTGCTGTAAAAATACTCACCATCTTTGCAAGCGACTATCATTGGATGTCAGTATTATTTGTAGATATTAGGAGAGAGACATTGCTGCAGATAACTGCGGAATTCAATGTTGGAGCCCTAAAAAGCATCAGTGTTGGAACTGAGAAAAAGTTCTGCTGAATATCAGCTTTTTGAACCAATCACCACATCGAGCCTCTTGATAACTACAGAACAAAGATTACGCGTCTTACTAGGAAACGACAACACTAATCTCGGACTCTTCATGAATGAAAACCAATAACGTGCTCTGATGAGTCGCATTTCCATTGTATTGGATAAATGAAAGTATTATTCACAAGCACCACAAAATTCATGCAGTCATAGATTCCAATTTTGAGCATGTGATTTTCTCGAATACTTTGGTGTTTATAACAAAAAATGTATTAAGAAAACTTTATTTTCAAACAAACAATTATCTAAAATACTTTTATTTTTTTTAATAGTTTTCATTATTTTAAAACTACAGCTGTTTCAACAAATTTTAATACTTTCTAACATTTTTTTTCATAATTTCTAAAATTTTTTCCCAATGTCTTGCTAGGACTTAGTTGTGTTGTGTTATTTATAGTCTTATAAAATATTTTATGAGTAATTAAGAAAAACCATGAAAAACGTTTACCAAGTTTTGATTATTTTTTGAAAAAAAAGTAAACATTAATCTGAATCCTTATTAAACGCATAAAGTTATCACACAATTCCTGCTGAAATTGCTCCTGAAAATTTGTACTCCATAAATTTGCTTATGTATGTTATCGCCCTGTCTTTAGAGGGGGATTTGTATAGGGCGGATATAAGATGTTTACTTATACAACATTCAGTGAGAGATAAACTCTCGAAATAGGGTTATCTCTATAATTCACCGGAAGTGACGTATAGAGCAAAAGAACGTATAGAACTTTTGGGTTATTTTATTTGAATGCAGTTACATCCCCTTTCCAGATAATTGAAATGTGATTAGGTAAAATGAATGAAGTAAGGAATGAAGAATTAGTTGAATTGAATGAGAGATTGTAAAATATAAGATAAATAGATGTGAAAGAATACAGAAGAAAGATAGAGGATAAAAGCATGTTTACAGGTGTTAAAGATAAGAGTGAATCTACATAATAAATCACTTATATTAAAGCAGTTGGAAGTGACTCCTGATCAGAATAATGAATCGAATTCTCTATAAAGATGCTTGAAATAGAACGAGTGATTTTATAAGCTAAGACTTTGACCTTTGAACACAAACTAGAATTAACTGACTCAGAAAAATTCACGAGAGAGAGCAAGATTTTGCATATATTTTGATAAATAATAAAGTGTGTTGCCCTTCTATTACTTATTTTCACGTTCAGTTTTGTACTTATCCACTATTTAATTAGATTTTAAGATCACTGTAGAGCTAAATAATGAAGGTATGTATTTACAAGGTCATTGATGAAAACAAAGTTTGTCTGCAATTCCTCCGTCGACAGTACTCCAAGTAATGGATAAATAGCCTACATTAGGTATGATATCAAATACTATTAGCTTTATTTTTATTCTTAAAAACTATATGTATTTAGATGTAAAGTCTAAGAAAGTCAATTGATGCCATTGTTATTTTCTTTTTCAATTTTATGGCAGCACGCTGCGTAAATTTAAAGTGACAATTTCGTCACGCAAGTGACGCATTTGTTATGTTATTGTTAATATTCCAATGTTTTTTCAAAATTAAGGATCGCATTATTCACGTTAAGGAAAAAATCTAACATTTCTTTCACTGAGTATATGTAATATATAGTCTGCATTAAAAGGTAAATAAAGAACCCCCTTCAGGCTGACTCGAATTTTCAACGCCTACTTCTTGAGGGAATATATAATTCGTGACATACCGATAGCTATACATGGATTTTGGTAAGCTATTTACAACTACAATAAATTTAAGATATTAATCAACATATAAGAATCTGAGCACATATTTAAATTGTGATTACAGTTATATTAATATCTTATAAAATTAGGATCAAACTTTCTTATCTGTCAGTTTTAATTTGAATACTGAAGTATGTTATTCAGTTAAGAAAAATAAAGTTTTCTATAACGCTGTATTTTTATAATACGATTTTTATATAAAGTGAAGTGAAAATTGCCACTCTGTCTCCTTCTAAAGTGTTTTTCATATCAGAATATCCCAAGATTTCAAACGGCTTTAAAAATGTGTTTAGGCATCCCTTATTCGATGTCTTAAATTTTTGTAGTAGACATTTTTTGGGTATTCCCCTGTTTATAAATTTTAGTTGTCAGGCAATTTCCTTAAAAATGAGCAACATATTAAAAAGTGCTACTTTCTTTTAATTTTTTATAAGATTTTCCTTAAATGGGTTCAAACGTATGTGTAATAAAGATCTTTTGACCTGTTTAATGTGCATTATTAAAATTATGTAACATAAGAGAACATCTAAATAAAAATGCTCTATTTGCTGTAATAATTACCTGAAAAAAAAACAATTATCCAAAGGCTTACAAAATGGCTGACAAAAATACTAACAGAAAGCTGTTTGAAAGAAAATATATATCTTTTGTGCACAAAAACCTATTTTTTAATCGTTTGAAGAATTGAACAAAAATATCGTATATAAGAAACATTTCTTTTAGTGTAAAATTTTACTATATCAACTATGTATATTAAACAGTAAATTTAAATTAAAATATGTAAAAATCTATAATTTCAGATTAATTTTCATTATAAAATTTTATGTATTAAGTATATCAATCACAACTTGATACTTTGAGAACGCAGTTTTTATACAGGAAATTTCGAAGCTCATAGGCGAAAATTTAATGGCTGATAGAAAACATTTTAACAAGCAATTTTCACCACACAATACACAGGCAGAGAACACTTTTTGATTGGCTAGATGGCACAATAAGGGAAAGCAAATGCGCGAGTTTTCTTACAAATCGTCATTTCTACCTTGGACACCAGGAAGTACGGCGACGTACAATACTCGAAGATGATAAGGCTAATAATGCGATTTCCATTTTCGTGGCAGTGGTTAGAATTTTACACCGTATAAAGTAATCTGAATTGTCTTATTTCTATCTTTCATAACATGGTTTTAAGAGAACGTACATTTTCTGATTTGAATTAATTCTGAGTTTAAAATAACACGATTTCCATACAGTTGCTTGGTTTTATTAACGTCACAATAGAAGCAACACCAGGGCTATTGGAGATATACCTCGAAAATTTGAACCTGGTGCAAGTGACGAGGACAACACCTGAGCTACATCACGATACGGGAAGACTCTGTGAACCTCAGCAGATTGAAAGTGCATCTACCCCAGCAACAAGGTGGGTCTTAAGGGTCATCAGGGATCGAACCTACGACTCGAAAGAAAACACCTGCCGCGAGTCCAATACCATGACCACTAGGCTACTACTGTCACACTGTTTCCAAAAAACTTGATACAAATTAATCGCGTTATATGAGACGTGGCTATATAGAAAGAGAATGTTCGGGGGGCATGTCAATAGGCACATAATACGTCATATAAAATACAGCAAGAGGCTTATTCTAACAGACTCGATTGAGGAATCCCACAAATTCTATTTAATTATTTCTTCGAATTTAGAAACTTTTGAAATTCAAATTTGAATTTTGAATTTCAACTTTGAGATGTTTTTCTTCTCTTGATTCCATGTAATTGAATCAAAAACACACATATTAATTGAACTAGACTATCAATATCTTTTCGTGTCTAGATATGAGCGTAAAGTCCTTTCCCATCTGAGATATCAAACATTATTTCAATTCCGTTCTAAGCAGCTAAAATAGTTCCATATTTTAATTTTTTAGGAAAAATAAATTTTTCTGAAAGATTTTGCTAAACGAAATGATTTCAGCAGTATCTCGATGGAGGTCTTTCTTTGCCAAAATTTAAAACTTCTAATTTCAAAAAGCAATACTTAAAATGTTTTAATATTAGTAAGTTTGGGATTACTTTTTGCGAATCCATTACTTTGAAAAATTGTGTAATTAGGAAAAAATAAGTAGGTTGGTTTTCGTATTTGCTAGAATCACGATAAAAAAAACACATTAAATTGAAAAATATTTACTAGAGTTAAAGGGACTTACATAGATTCTATTCGGTGTTTATTTTCGTTATTTCATAGAAAAATGCGAATAAATACGAATAGCTGCTTTATTTCGATGTTTTTGTTCTTACTTATGTATCAGTATGTTATTACTAATGAGACAATTTTGTATTTATATGGAAATGAAAAAAGAAACAATAAATTCAAGCTTAATTTTCTAAAATGATTTAAAGTTACGGTGCATCTCATTGTTTCATGTTTTTAACTTTTGAAACGAATAAAATGAAACCATAATTTTGTTTAATTCAGGATAAATTATTTTCTTATGTTACAGTACTTTCTGAAATATTTGCATTTATTCTTCCCTCACATACATTTATTTATTTAGAAAATATCTTATAAAGTATTATATTCTACCTGAAATGCTTAAAATTTTAATTTTAAACTTATTTTCAACATACTTTTACTAAAAGATTTTTTTTTTTAATTTTCTGCTTGGTTATTACAATTACTAATTTATTAATTAGATTTTAAATCTGATTTTTACGATATAATTTGTACTCAAGAACAACTTATATGTAAATAAATAAAGTATAACTTGGTAAGCGGGATGTTCAAGCAAATACAACAATATAAAAAAATCTAGTCATTCTATTTACCACGCGCTACTTGTAAATATTTCCTACCTTTCAAAAACTTTAAATTTATAACTTGCATCCAATAATATTAAAAAATTGTATGACGTTGTATAAATTATCAAAGTTGTATAGATTTTATTAATACCTATTATAGGTTAAAACACAAGTAGCATTTACTTTAAACTAAAAAACTTATCTTAAACTGGCTTCGCTAATTTCATTTTAACATGTGCTAAAGTCAAAGGTTTATTCAGGTCTTAAAAGGCCTTTACCTTTGTTAGTGTGCTAGATTGACGATGAAAATTTCGAGTCTTTTTTGAGTAGCTATCACCTTACCAATCTATATAACCAAAATGAATATTAATTAGCGAAAAGCGTGTTTCCGAGCCCCAGGGTTCAATGAAACATTTACTATCTAGAAAAGAAAACACCTTCTTCAAATTCCCAATGCATTTTTGTTTTTATAATCGAAATATTCTTAAGGACAAAATGATTCCAATGTTAACAACAAAAATAATAAAAATTTGATTTTGCCATCAAGATCAATTGTTAAATTATACATTGAAATAAGAGCAAACGTTAAATTATAAAGGTAGACAATAAGTATTTCATTCGGGTATTAAAGTAAAAGCAGACGATGAAATCGTAAGTTAAATACTTCTAACCAATGTAAATATACCTCGGGTTAACTAAATGTAATTGTTATAATTATAATGTATTATATATTGTCAATCTTTTGAACTTTACACCATGTGTTCTTTTTTACACTATGACCACGAATTTTTGTTGATGGCATTTTCTCAAAACAACAATAAGTCAGCAAATGTCAAAAATGTTTTCAAATAACAGATTAAATTATTTTTCATTACTATTACATGGTTCATATTTTAACTAATCAAGGTCAATTTGTTTTTTCATTAATAATACAAACGAATTGCCTTAATATAAATTTTGTGCTCTTTAACTCCTCCTATTGCCCTAATTCTGATTTATCATTTGTAAAAAAATACATATAAATATATTTTTTATTTAAATAATAGACTGTTTCTTAAAGTATATCAATAGATATAAAAAACAGTGTACCAAGATACATTAGAAGAATTTTAAAATTATTAATAATCGAAAACCTAAAATTTATATCAACTTTAATTACTGAAGGTAAAAGTAATTAGGAAAAAGGAATAAATATAAATAAATCACAAGAATCATGTAAATATATCAATAAAAAATTCCTATTATTTTTTTTAAATATTATAATACATTTATAGAAATAACTTAAAAAGGTGCATTATTGATCAAGTTATTTTTTGGATGAGAGTGGCAGAGCAATAAAAGTAATATAATTTTGATCTCCGATACATTATTTTTCTTACTTATGAATTATTCTGGAAATTTATTGATCAATTATGAAATTTAGAAAGTTTACTCTAAAAATACCTTATCTGCTTTCCACAATTGTAAGGCTCTTATGACGAAAAGAATTGATAAGAAAGTAAAGGAAACTTAAAATAATTTACTCTTTTATTCGATATATATATAATTCTGGAATCAAAACCTTACGAAACAAAAAATATTTAAAATAGTAACTGAAAACTGTTAAAAATATGTTACACATATGTAAGTATATTACATAACTTTCTAATGCGTTTAATGATCTGCTTCAAGTTAAAATTCGAAAACATCTTGATATTTAAATATTTCGGCCGAGTGTAAAAATAACTTAATACATGTGAAGATTCGAATTGTACCAAATCATCTTAAAATTCTAAAATCTTCTTTTCAATGTTATTTGTGTACATAAAATGTAATTATTTGATATTTTTAGGCATTTCTCAAAACTTAAAACCAAATTAAAAACAAAAATTATGCCGCAAATGAAACTATTTTCATTTTTCTTTCTTCTGTACCAGAAATGATAAATAAGCAGTTTTTGCTTGTGCTTATATTAATAAAAAAAAAAGAATCTTTAATATTTTTACTGCACCCTGAAACATTTGCTGATAAACTTTATTTAACCTAATAATCACGATAGTTGTAAATAAACACTACATAAATGTATATTGAAATTATTGATCGAAAAGAGACTGTTCTATATTTACAAAGTTATTTCTTACATTTTAGCATAAACTTCTTTACCTAACATTCACACTACTATGCAAACCTTAATACTACGTAAATTCATACAATAGTTGGTAGACGATCAGTTTCATATTGTGCGTTGCATGGCTATTGCATATTTATCACGTGTTAGAACTTGATTGAGGTATCGGATGTTTCACAGTTGTAGCTGATTACGACTCGGTAATGAATTTAGATAGCTTGATTATTATTGCTCAAATCGAACAATACCAAAGTTGAAGTATTTATTTATGAGGTTTAAATCTCCAATAGTTGAATGTGAATTTGCAAGTTGTTCAGTTACGTGGAAGAGAGACTACTGTGACCCAACTAATGTTTTTTGAAGTATCTTTCTACCTTTAAAGTGCAATTTTCGATCAGAAAGTCTATTTTTCTTATTTACAGTCTATTATTAAAGTCTTTTCCTAACCTTTTAAAATAGTTTGACGTTTGTTTCTGCCTTACACAGAATTTGAGTTATAGGCATTTTAATATTAGTATGAGTCAATTTTTTAGAAACGGAATTAGTATTCTACCACCAGGAACGGAAATTTAATGTTTCTTTATATG
Organism: Nephila pilipes; assembly: GCA_019974015.1. Taxonomy (NCBI): domain Eukaryota; kingdom Metazoa; phylum Arthropoda; class Arachnida; order Araneae; family Nephilidae; genus Nephila; species Nephila pilipes. Next base: position 117,088 of record BMAW01007724.1, on the reverse strand, counting down.
CATTAATATTTTACGTAACGTGGCAATCAAAGTGTCTTCTAGACTGCAAGGTTAATTTTAAAAAGGGTTGTAATACGCATTGGCCATATTCACAAATGTGTAGCTATCGTTTGCGGAAGGTAAAAACCAAAATTAAGAGTCTTTCTGTAAAAGGAAAATTATATGATTATTTTATAGACTGGCTCCGAAATTAAAATGTAGCTATTTGTGTCATTTTATAATCCATACAGCAGAATGGCATTGCTATGTTGTTCCATTGCACTTCTGACTCAAAAAATCCAACGCTCGCGCAATGTTCTAATGAAACGTTACTTTTATTTATTTATGAGGCTTAAATGCCCTGTTGTCACGAATTAAATTGTAAATTGTTCAGTTACGCGCGGGGGGCGGGACATACTGTCACCCGGCTTATATACATATTATAAATAGTTTAAAATAGTTAAGCTTTAAATTATACAAATGGATTTGTCTGGGCTACATATTATGAAAAATGAGATACTGATACAGTTACATTGAAAAATCTGAGGCAACGAATTAACATTTTATGTTTTATTTTTTTGCTGAACTAGAATATCCTGTGGCTGTAAAGTTTGCCGCACTATTGAAATCTATAAGCCCGTTATTATTGACTGAGTTTTCAAAGGCATATAATAACAGAATAGGGCTGTATTGTAATATGCCTGATAACATTCCTATTTCGCTAAATATCAATAATCCTTACATTAATACCATGACAGTAAGATAATGAGATATGAAATATAATATACATAAAAAACAAACGAAACAAAGAAATAAACAATAAATGCTTCGTTTTGACAGAATATGGTAAATAAAATCATTGTGAAGATGCTGCACCACAATTTAAAAATTGAAGAAACAAATGGATTATCTTGCTTATTTTATGACCTAGATGACTGTTTATATAATGGGTAAACTGAAAAAAATATTTTGCTGTATGAAAATCCTAAATTACGATAACATCATATTTGTAATTCATAAATTAGTAGGTTGTTGAACCGAAAGTCTTATCTAAGGGTCTTGCAAAAATTGTTAGTGAGTCACGTAGCTGACGCGTTATGTGACTGTTCATTAACGTCGCACTGAAAAGCAACACGAAGGCTTTTTGCGAAAGACCTCGTAATTTTGAGTTTTAGTCAATAGTGACGATGATGATACCTGAACAGGCACCTTCCTCTTCATGATTATCCACCATGCAATCGGGAGGAGTTGGGACCTCGACAAATTTAATGTGCATCAGCATTCCAAATGGCGGGTCTTTGTGGCATCAGACCTCGGATCCACGACTCGACGAGACTCTGGCCGGAAGTCCACACTCACGACCACTAGGCTGCCGAGGCCTACGTAGTTGATACTTGTCAATCAGTAATATCATCTGTTGTGCCGGAACAATAGTAATTGCGAACTGGAAACTAAAGAAACAACTTCTGTCTGGATAAATTTAAAGCTACTAAAAAAGCCAAGCTTTCACAGAACTCACAAAGTATTCACAACATTAAAAATAAACCCCGTGTGGGGACCGGTGTGAAAGAATAATCATACGGTAGCTCATTCATGTCGAAAGAGGTGACTAAAATTGTTCGCCAATGTCTGGGAGTGTATCTGAGCACCCTGTCCTTGGGGATTATATTTGAGGACATCAGAGACTTCTCTTCTTTGAGTAGGTACGGGAATCATGAGTGTGAGACACCCTAGTGATCTTTTTTCTTTCCAATGAGGCTTAATGTTTTTGGTAAACATGGGTAAGGTCACCATGGGATGCCCTAGCGACCCTTCTCTATTTTCTTTCCTCTTACTTGTCAAACATTTTCCACTTTTACATACGCCTAGACTACAGTTGCATCTTGTTTGGTGCAGCACAGCCCATCTGGCTCTCTCGTCCATAAATTCCAATTTCATTCACTCATGAATATAAAACTACTGGGTGACAGGCATCACCGACGTGAGGGTGTTGGAGGAATATTCTATGAGTATTTTCTTAAAATTAGCTATTTAAAAAGAAAGGTTTATATTCCTCTTATTTTAACACATATGAAATATGCATTTCAGATAAAAATAACTTTATTTTCAAATAGGAAAGCAAATACATGCAATTAGAAAAAATGTTCAAAATATTTGAAGACTTTTACTACTTCCACAAATCTTAGTATTTTTATGAAAAGTTTTCGTAACATCTTAGAAGTGTGTCTCGTAATTATGTGTACAGATTTCGATGCACTAGACACAATGAAAAACTATAAAAAAAAACTACTATATTTAAATTTGTAGATTTCAAAAAATTAACTATTTATATTCGAAACATTACTACAACAATTATATAGATTACAAAAACAAACCGTAATAATTCGAATTCATGAACATCATAAAACTAATAAAATCCGTAAAAAATAAGTTTATAGTTTTTAAAGTCAGTGAAATGACTTAATCCATGCATAAAAAAATTAAATAACTTACTAAATAATGCATCTATATAGAGCTAAGACATTCCGAACTTATATTTAGAAAGGACTCGTATAAAAATTAGTTGGTAGTAAAATGTTTTTCGATATTCTGAGATTGTTACAAAAATAATGGTTGCAAATTTTCAATTTTTTATAGTGTGTATACTCAGTTTGTATCCCTTAAACTTTGAGTTTGATATGAAATTTTTGTGAATTAAAGTGCTATTCTCTATACTAGCTTTTTAAGTTTAATAGATTTTGTAATTTAAATTTTGCTCTTTCTACAAATATTAAATTAACGAGAGGTGTATTCTAAGTAATAGGCGCTATACATTGTAGTAAAATGTTTATTATACAACTACGACTACCTTGTATGAGCTTCTGTTTTCTTTTCCTTATCCAAATGTAAGTATTGTAAACAAATTCATTGAGTTTCATTATTGTTCACTAACGTTTATAATAATTATCTTCAATACTCAGTCAGAATTGTTTTCGATAATAGAATTCATTTGTATGAATTCTGCAAATAAATATATTCCATAATTTCGAAGGGATAAATAGTTTTTCAGGCATGTGGCGCAGTACGTCATTATTGGGCTCTCATGCCGTACTTCAGTCTAATATATTAATCAAAAACTACTAAACTCTAATAGAAAACTCGCAAGAACGAGACATATTCTTTATTTATTATCTTCGTATAATAAATGCAATGATCGAATATCTACAATTGTAGAATAACTATAAAGTTGCTCTTTCTAGAATCTCAACCTAAATCACAATCTTAAATTATGCTTTAAATAAGAAATCTATCTTACCAATCCTGCTTGTTTTTAATTTTACATCTTTCTTCTACAGTAACTACGTAGCTTATTATTTTAGCTGACTCTCTTCAATTCACAATATTAGCTGAAGAATTTCAATCTAAATAACAATTCTCAGTCAGCAAGTCGTTATCCTCAATCTCTCTTCATTTTCCATTAATTGTATATCATTGATACACCATTATATCTTCATCACTTCACTTCCAACCTCCCCTAATTTACCTAATTACGTTTCTTTTTGATTGGGAAAAAATTATAATACTATGCAAATCAAATCGATGAATGACTGCTAGGACAATGAAGAGAAAATCACGAATAACCTAACGTCACAACATTAGTTGTTGCTTGTATTATTTAGTATGTAATCAATTTTTTGAATAAGCGAGAAATTACCTATATGAATTATGTGGCATAGATCAAGGCCTATGTGTGTGGGCTTTATTTTCTTCAGAAAATGGTTATAATACTTATGCTGTTACATTATTTGAAATAATTGTCCAAATATTCAGTTTCAAAAGTTATACATTTTACTTCTTTTGTACACATCTGTCCTACGTAAGATATCGATTACTTTTCCTTACTATCGCTTACTTTAAAGGTAACATTCCACCTTTGAAGTTTATATATTTTTAGTTAACTTAAATTTCGCCAACAATTGCATATTTTGAGACCTTCCGGGGCTTACAAATTAGAAGAACACCCAAAAAAAGTTTTCTTACCTTACATTTTTTCTGTCAAAAAGGCATTTTATACAAATGCATGAGCAAAAATTAAGACTTTCCTTAAAACACGGAAGAAATTAAATATGTTGACATTTTGTAAATTGAATAATAATATATAACCTTATCTACAGAAGAGATTATTATTTTTATAATATAGCCATTACATGGGAAATCATGGTAGTTCTGAACACTGAAGATTTCTTTAAAAATCATTGTAATTTGCATTTTATTGCAATATATATGAAACTTTCACGCCATATAAAATCTCAAAAACTTTTTATTCTATGCATAAGTATTTGAAACACGCACACGCACGCACGCACGCACACACACACACACGTAGATGTTTGTGTATATATATATATATATATATATATATTGAATTTCAGGTTTCTTGATGTATAATATTTCGAGATATTGTGTTTTGCATTAATTTAAATGTAAAAAGCTCATTGTTAGAGCCTTCCCTGTCAAAGAAATTCTTTTAATCAAGTAATATTAAAACCACTGTAACTAAGCCTCTAAATGAGATAGACTAAATTAAATAGATTTTTAAAATTCAGAGACTAAATTTTAATATGAGATTAAAAATCAAAAAATTGATGTTTAGACTAAAAATTATGTTCTGAAGAGGTTTACTGTCAAATTAAATTTAATTAACTTAAAACGTGTACCTTAGTTCTGAACCCCTAATTATCCAAATTTATTTGCCTATAAACAATAAGTCCAAATATTATTAATTGAAACAATTTTTATATGTAATTAATTAAATTTATAACTAATCAATACTAAATTATTATTCTTAAGGTCTGACTTACAGAATGTATTTTCTTTCCGGGATGCTTATGTAATGAAAGAAGTATTAAATGAATGAATCGAAAACTATTTTCAGTAAGATGGTGCATTTCATAACTGTATAAATTTGTTATTTAAGATAAAGTATTATAAAAATTAATTCTAGAACGCTCATGTAGAATTTTTTTATTTAATTTCCATGTATGGCTGACAATTTAATGATTCTCCCACAGTTGCATGATTAAAAAACGATTACGAATGTAATTTGTACAAAATATATTTTTCTTCTTGGAAACTACCTAATTATTTATAAATGTTAATAAAATTTAAAATAGAAATTTTTTGAAATATTTTTGTAAGAATCTTTACCTGATGCTCTTAGAATTTTTATGATCTGAAAAAAATACTTCAAAATGTGTTAATTATTTTTTTCGAAATTCCTCTTTGGTAAAAGCATAAATAATCATATCTTCAAAGAATTTCTTTTTACTTTAAAGCTAAGTGAAAAATGATCATCTCATTTTTAGAAGCTAAATACACATATCTTCTTAGTATTTTCAAAAAAGTCTTATTACTCCATTGATTTATTCATACAAATATTTTCGAATCTGATTAAATTTGATGAACATTATTTCTCCTTTGATGTATAAGAGTTTTTTGCTTCTATTTATCTTCACTATCTGAATATAATTCGAAACAGTAAGTTTAGAATATTACGATGTTAATAGTGCCTATAAAGCCGTATATTTGCAGTAAGTATTAGTTGAAACTTCAGAAATTCTGCAGATGCAATGGTTTTAAAAATTTTCTTTTATATATAGAGATTTAAAAAACACCTCATTTTACTGAGCATCAGAGACGATTAAGTCATTTTGCAGTTTTAAGTGACGTGTTCTATTCTTAAGTAATCTGTACTAAAAAATGAGAAAGCATAGAGTCATAGGTTTTTTAACGAATATTTGGGCTTTAGTGTTCGCCCCTAACCCAGAGTATTATTTTGAAAGTGTGGGATATTTATTTCATTGAACACTAACTTATATTTTACTTTTAATGTAAATCAATCGAATAATTTCAATAACTGAAAATTGTATGGAATATAACCGAAAGTATGAGTATTCAGATCTGTTCTCTCTCTCTCCAATTTTCCATAACCCTTTCGCTCCCGGAGGGAGAAAAAAGAAGTGCTTCTCTGGGCCCGCGGCTTCTTACCGCGAAGTGTCACTCTGCGCCCAGATGATTTTAGATACTAAGCCTAATTTGTGAAAAAAATTTCCTCTAAAATCAGCTATTCATTAAAATATTTTGGTATTTACATAACTTATTTAAAATTCATTAAACTTATTATATACAAAAGAAAAAAGATTTAATCGAAAATTGAATGTTTTATTCATAAAATTGCATAACAAACCATACTTTCAAGACAATGCAAAATATATTTACATATCTTATATATATTTCATTGTGTCATGATGTACCATTACATGGAATATATAGATATAAAAGATAAGTCTTATTTTGCTGTATGGTATATTTATAAAAAAAAATCAATGCATAGTCCAACGTCATGTGTCTTACACACATATTCTGACGCTTCAAGCAAGATTTTGAGCAAAGGGCACATCTTTGTCCTTTTTTCTTCCTTTTTTTTACTTTAATATCTATGAACAGATTTGGATTATTTTCGCTAACATTTACTGTCAGATTTATTCATTATTTAACAAATATCAATATCAGATAATTACTTTCTTTTCGTCATGAGTGTCGCCACAAATAAAAACCGACTGAATGAAATGAACAGCTGAGAGCATCTGCTATCTAAAGCCCTAACCCCCATAAAGGGCCATAAATTACCCTTCGAACTTCTAAGAAGCAAGAAGAAAGAAAAAAGTAAACTGAAAGCAAGTACACGCTTTAAATCATGTCATTACATTTAAAGAACCGCTCCGCAATATGTGCTTTTAACAATAACCCCCTCCTCCTGATAAACAGAAATGAAATCCAAGCCCATATAACCAAGGTCAACATTTCAAATAACCTATCTATATAGATTTCGCGTTAATGTAACACCATCTAGTAATATTAAAAAATCAAATAAAACGTTCTCTTTAAGCGTATCTCTATTGATACCCTGGTCTGCAGAAAGCATTCCGGAGCGTATCTATTGCGATACGCTGGGCACAGGAGAGCCACCACGAGCATATCAAATGTGATACGCTGGTAGCGAACGGGATAATCAACTAAAAAATTAAGGTTTCCAACTTTTCAAAATATGATCATTACTTTTCCTGAAAGAATTGCATAAAAATAAAATTTCTATTGTGGTGTGATTGCTTATACACGTCTCAATGCGAAACAACACGAGGGCTATTGGGGCGAAGTCCCACATAATTTTGAGCTTCGGTCAAGTAACGACGACCCCCCTCTCCAAACTTCTAAGTCACGCCTCCGAGAGGTTTTGGACCTCAACCAGATTTAACTACATGGCGGGACTTAGTAGCATCAGGACTTGAACACGCGACTGACAAACGCAAAGCTGTCGGTGATCATGACCAAACCTCAATTATGAAAATTCTAGAACACTAATCTATGATTTTTTTTATTTATTTGCGAGTTACATAAACTCATTTAGATTAAATATTGTAAAAAAATCCGTGATTAATGATTCTAAAAATGTTTTTATTTCTCAGTCACAATATCGGCTTTTCACAATTATGAAGGGAAAAAAAACGTTTATTGTGTTTACAAATAATATTTCTTTTAGTAGAAAAATTTGCAGTATTTTAGCTATTAAATATATTAATGAAATTACTATTAAATATTTTATGTTAATGTTTTTCAATTATTTTTCAGAACGCTTAGCCTTGAAATGTAATTAAATACAGGCAAAGAACTAGTTTTTGGACTTTAAATCTCTTTAAAAACGTATATATGGCTTGGTTTTCTAATTGGATACCAATATAATTTTTGATATTACTAAATATTCTTAAATAATAAGCTGTAATTAACAAAAATATGTAAATTCATCACGCACTCACATATATTGGTGAATTTCTCTACACATTTGTTTTAGTAAAAAATCACAAAATTATTTCTTATTGATCCCATGAGATCAAATTTTCAACGCCAACTTTCTAAATTCTTTGATTTATGTTGCTGACTTTTATCAACCACTGAGCGACTTGTATCTTGTTACTTTTTTAAACTTATTTGAATAAGATAACTGCATCCTCCCCCTTTTTTGCGCTTACATTTTTTTTATTTAATTTAAAACTTTTATATTTCCTTAATCCTCTGATTTTTAAGTATTTGAAACACATTTTAAATTATTGTTCTAATGAATGAGGGAAACGCTCTAATGAAGTCCCCTTTTCTAATGAATGAGGGAAAACTAAATGTTTGAAAAGTTCAACTTGATCGTGAAATCTTCACAATACGCTTCATAAAACCCGCTTGATATATCATTATCGTACACAAAATGTGTTTTGGATTATCTACGATCTGTTTTGCACAGTCATCATTAATCCATATTATTAAGCCTATAATTTTTTTTAAGAACTGCTCTTGTATAATACTTTTCCTCTCTGCGAATGTGATTAGAATAGTTTATTAACGTCAGCCTGCAAACTTCACAAAGATTAATGGTGACAGACTTCGTACTTTTGAAACTCGGTCAAGTGACGAGGACGACACCTGAGCAGACATCTTCCTCTGCACACTTCCACACCACTCTATTGGAAGGATTTGAGACCTCAACCACTAGGCTACCATGGCAACTTCCCACTCTAAATCATCTCATTTTTATGTCAAAATATTTGATTCACCAAACATTTAGATAACAATGTCATATCTACCTTTTTATTGGTTGATTTAAAAGGGAGAGAATCTAGAGTTCCAAAAACCTTCAAATTCTTTTTTTTAAACCCTTATTTTTCAGAGGCGGTACTTTCTTCTTCTTTTTAACTTCGTATAAGAAAAGTTCGTTCAAGTTCAAGTATATTATTTTAACAAATTAAAAAGACGAATTCAGCCGGAAGATTTTTCAGTTACTTAAATCTTAGAAAACGGATAAATCAAGATCCTTTAGAAATCCATAGAAAATGTAAAACCTTTTCATTCTCCCATCCTGGAAATCTCTCAAGGGGATTACCAAACGATAGATTCTGGGACGCAAGTGAGAAAGTAATGCGCGGATGCATTGTTCTTGGAATTTTCGAATAGATCTTCGGGCACCCTCTGCAGTATTCGTAATCTTCTTTCGAATAACGTCAGGTGAATCTGAGTTTAGTAAGGGACTGCTCAAATAGAACAGAACTTCGTTTATCCGTTTCGAAGATCCATACAGGCGTTCACCTTAGTGTTCCAAGATTTGAATTCCTTGATCTGTTGAATCAAGAACGGATTTAGTTCTTTAGACTTATGCGATCAGACCATTCAAAATATTTGAAAAAAAAATTAATATTTATTAAAATTGGAAGAATTCTAAGAGTGAACTTTGATTAAGAATATATTTGAATCCCATGTACATTTCATTGATTAATATTATTTGCTAAAACTTTGTACAAACTACCAATTCCTTGTTCCGACGTATAATTTCGTATTAAATTAATTAAAATTTAACAAAAAAATTATATTTTGACGATCATCATATAGGCTTTTACCTTAGTGTTTCAAGATTCGAATATCTTGAGCTGCTCAAACAAGGAGAGATTTAGTCCTTAATGATCAGATCAATCTAAGCATTTAAATAAAAAAAAACTAAATTCTTTATTAAAATCTGAAGATCTATTACGCGAACTATGCTTAAGAATTTATATCGGCATAACACGTACAAATTTATTTGTTAAAACTTTGTATATATTATCCAAATCCTTAGTTCCGATGTTTAATTTCAAATATAATTAATTAAATTATTAAAAATAACATATATATTGTTATAAAAGTATTGTCACGATTATGTAAAGTACTACACACCATTATTTTAAGTGATTTGATTTAGTATTAGAACAGAGGAAATCGCAATATCACAGGATTGAAAACTTGCCCCACAACTGATGAGACTCGGTCTTTATACACTTATAGAACATTCGAGAAACATTCCATTTGAATATTAAAGAAAGGTCTAGAATTATCCAGATCTTAGACAATCAACAATAAATATTATTTTAAACTAGAAATTCCAGCCTTTGAATGAAAACACCGTGGCTGACTTTCGAATCCCGGACGGACAGAAATACAGAATAAAACTCTACCAAATGAGCCACAAAAAAATATCTGGGTTTCCTCCTTTATATAGCAATATATTTAAGAGAATTATTTCGCATAGTATTTTCTCTGTCTCTGTTTTGATAAAATGACTACCCTGAAGGCGTCCACTTCAAGCAGTATTTTCCCTACGTCCGTAATATTAAAAAAGACTAAATTTAAGGAATATTTTTTACAAAATTGATTGGCCCCACAGCCACCAATTTTCTTGTTTGCAATTTTTTGTATTATTATTTATATTTTAATGATAATATTTTATACATGTGGTGCGTGGTTAGTTATTTTAAAAATGAAAATTTATATGCAGATAAAAATATGAAAAATTTTAAATTGAGGAATACATTTTAATCCGTAATTTTTTAAAATAATATGTTTGCCAAAATATTTAACTAAAAATGCTAAATGTATGCAATAAAAGCACATACACAAAATGGGGACTTTACGAATGAAATATTTCTTAAAATTATTTGTTAACTTGGTCATTAATAACATCGCGGATCTACGGAAGATTCTGTGTGTATTAATTCTTATAAGTTTAGTTTAGTTTTTATTAAAGTCGCGCTAGAAGCAACACGAGGGCTATTGGAGACAGACCTCGTAATTTTGAACCACGGTCAAGTGACGAGGACGACACCTGAGCTGGCACCCCCTCTCCTAACATCCACACCACGCCACGCCAACGGGAGAACTTTGGGCCCCGAACAGATTTAACATGAATCAGCCACGGCTACACGACGGGTCTTTGTAGGCCAAGGATCGAACCCGCGACTGAACGAAAACCGCCGGCCGCTAGTCCACGACCTTGACCATTAGGCTACCGCGACCCCTTAATCTTTATAAGAACTACTTGTGAAAAATTGTTTGGTCGTAAAGTTACTAATTTTTTGAAGATTTTACTGCATTTATATTGTTATTTTAACACGATATTTTGGCAAAGAATTTATGTGTAAAAATGTATAGTAATGTGAATGTTCATTAAGGCTCTCGTCTACCGGCCAATTTGGTTTCAGAAAAGTACAGTTAATCTTATGGAGTTTCTACTACCCCGTCCTCAAATCCATTCCATTTTACCTCTGAATGCGAAAAAGTGGATCTGAAAGCGATGAAAAAAATAAAGGTTTCTGCAGAATTGCATTTTTATCCCTATTTTTGAAAATATTTTAGAATACCGCTTAGAGATCGGGAAACCCAAAACCGAATAATTAAAATAGAGGTAAAATTATTTTTAAAAATTGGAAGAGAAATATAATTTCGCAGAAACCTTAATTTATTTATTGTTTTGCTCTTTCGGATGCTCTTTATTGCATTCAAATAAATAAAATAGAATATATTTGAGGCCGATAGTAGAATATTCTATACAATTAATATTACTTTCACTAAATCAAAATGGCGGGTATATGGGAACTTTAACGTTGGACTGAGAAGCAACACGAAGTCTATTATTGATGGACCTCTAATTTTGAACCACATTTGAGTGAAGAGGACGAAACATGAGCTGGCACCTCCCTCTCCTAACTACCACTCCAAAGGGAGGACTTGGAACCTTGACCAGATTTAACATGCATCAACTTCCCTTAGTGATATCAGGGCTCGAGTCTACGACTCGATGACAACAATGCCATCCGGAAGTTCGTGACTATAACCACTAGACTGCCGTGACCACTATAATGTACAGTAATCTTCATTGTTTTGAAACGTTTCACCTGTTCGTTAAGCTTAGTCATTTTTAACATTTAATATTACCTCTTACTTCTAACTTGAACAGACTCAAGATTTACGTGCATCAGCCACGGCTACACGGCTGGTATTTAGTGGCATCAAGGCTCGAACCCATGACCAGTCGTAAGCCGCCGGTCATTAGTCCACGACCATGACCAATTTGGCCACCGCGACCACCATGCGCAAGGAAGAAAGAAACACAAAGAAAGTTTTCTTTGTAAATATCACTAAATATTTTTTCTAAAATAAAGAAGTTAGAAAATTATATAGAATTATATATTTCACCTCTATTTGACAGTATCAGGTATTAGCTTTGAATTCGGTGAGCATTATAAGGTGAATGAGTTACGCAAAGGAACATTCAAAATTATATTTTATAACATTTATTAAAAAGTCCACATCTAAAGACATAACCGATAGACTACCTCTCTCTCTTGTTATACTGTATCAGAGATGTTGACAAATAACATCACGTGATGTCCTGGTACTGTATTTGTCTGCCTCTTAAACTCAACCTGTCTCGGGAGAAAGTGACAGCTCTCACGTGATTTGAGAGTCCACTTACAATCGACACATTTTTCGACAGATTATCAAATCTTTACGGTTCTATATACTTTTTTTTTCTTTTCTTATTTCTCCTGAAGGCAGAAGCAAAGAAAAAATATATAGTGTTTTCTGTTACTTCCTTATGTATTTTTAAAATATATTTCTTGCTTCCGTGTAGAAGTTTGAGAAAAGAATGATAAAGTACGATGTTTTTGAACACATTATATTAATCTTCGTTTTCCGTGAATGGAATTTAACTTAATTTTTTTGTCTATACTATAAAGATATAATGAAGATATTAGATGTTTTTCGACTTTAATTTAATTAACTGTAAAAAAGAATTCCAATATTCTCACTATATTGTTTATGCCATTGCCGCATCGTGTCGTCAAAATCAAAACATTTCATTTTGTAAAGAGTACTAAGACAACGTGAACTTTTGACAATGAAAATACATAAAAATAAATTATTCTACAATAAAAACCAAATTATAAAATACGGTATTAAAATTAAAGCAAATGATTATATATTTAATTGGATAATAACTTTCTATTTAGATATTAACATTAAAGCAAACGTCAAATTAATAAATTAAAGTCTTAAGAGAAATATAACTATTGTTTCTGTGTATGTGTGTGTTCAGTAAATACATGAAATAAACCTTGACATAATAATCTATTCTAAACAATTATCATAAAAAGATAGGTATGAAAACTTATTTGTAAGAACAGTGTTATATAGAGTAATGGTAAAGTTTGGCACTTTTTTTATTTAAAACTATTAAAATAAAAATGTGCTACAATTCTAACAAAAAAAACATTGTTAAATGTATGAAACGCTGAATTGCATATAATTCAAATTACAATTGAATTACATATAAAAAATTATTATCTCTACAAATAAAAATCTCACAAAGTATAATAAATTACATAATAAAATTTCCAATTGAATTTATTGAACTTTTTTCAATTTAAAAGACGGAAATTTTTTTGCAACTTATTAGCCCTTTCCTTACATGTATTTCTTAGAAACTAAATTAAAACTTATTGATAAATTAATTAAAAACTTATAGTTATAATAGTTAATTTTACATTTTTTCTATATAATTATTACTTCAAATAAATGCCGTTCTTTAATATCATGTAAGTATTAGATAAATTTAAAATTAAATAACAATTACATTTTTTCTTGGAAAAAATAAACATTAGTATATGTTGTAACATTAAATATGGAATGGATAATTTCTGATCAACGCATGTAATTAAAATTATATGTAATATTTTGTAAGTAAATTAATTGGTTTTGAAAATTAAAATTCTACTTGCCCGATAAGCTTTTGTTTTCATTCTTAGCTGTTAGAAGATAAATCTCATAATCGTTATTGCACAATATTTCCAAATGTAAAAAGGCTATGTATCTGACAGCGTGTTAATGGAAAATATACCTATGTACTTCAGTCAATTAAATAAAAAACTAAAATAATCATGTTAGTACAGTTTTACAGGGATGAAAACAATACAAATATGTTGGAAAAAATATATGTTATTGAAAGTAAAGTTGGATCACATCCAACACAACTAAAATGATAAATTACAGCATATGAAACACATCCTTGTTGAAAAAGTGGAAAATTTGTTTTCTTGTACCTGTAATTCAGTTCTGAAAGGAATGAAAATATTTGTATCCAAAATATTTGCATCCTGATTTGATAGAATATACGAAATACTCCCACGTATTTGTTTTCTGAAAAAATACATTAGTTCATAGTTTCCAATATTGTAGTAGAGTTCGACATTGATAAGGAAAAACAGAAAATTGTTTTCCATTTTTTTTTTCAAATCAAACAGGAAACACTGAAAATAGAATATTCAAACTTCCTCGATATTTGATTTTTTAAAAATATTTTGTTGTTATCCTTACTTTTAACCAGGTAACTAATGTATATTCAAAAATAATTTTTTAAATCCTTAGTTTTTTTTATGTATGAGACACATTTTAAAAACAACTAAATTCAGTAAGTGAAGGAGAGCATAAATTACGCATATTATGTTAAGCACTAAATATGCAAATAATTTAAAACATCAAAAACTTAATATGCATTTAAAAATAATTTTAAATGCTGCGCCCGGTTTGGACAGACAGCCATGTTTAAACATGTTTCCTAGATCCATACACAATCTCACTCAGCTAATTACTTTACTGTAAATCGGTCGACTAGAAAAACTAAAGATCAAACATACTTTCACCTCAAAATATTACAACGAATAAAATCAATTTTTATAGAATTATATAACTATACTAACGTAACTAATTAATATATACAGTACATGTATTCTATAAATATGCAAAGCTAAATAAGTAGTTAAAATATTCAGTGAAATTTCTCTAAAATTCAGTGAAATGTTGTCATTTTAATAAAGTCTTAAATTAATGAATGTAAAAAATACATAATAAACAAATTATAAAACACTTAATTATATGATGCACAGATAACACCCTCTTATATGATAAATGAAACAGAACACGTAAGGTAGTTTTATACAACATATAGCTATCCTCATTAAACAAAACAAAATTTTAAAATAATGCTAAAAACAAAGAAATAAACAACAATTAGAAAAATATTTTTTTAAAAAAATAATAAGATACAATCAATAACATTTATAATATTTTCAGATGTAAAGGTTTCATTAAGACGTAATAAGTTATTCATTACTTAAGTAAATTAAATATAGAATTTCGTAATATTTTTAATTTTATCTGACTTTTGAGTTGCTTAATTATTATTACGATGTAAAAATTATATCTACATTTATTTAACTGGATATATTAATTTTGTATTTTCAGAAAGAAATATTAATAATTTAAACATTTGAAGAAAACGTTTATTATGAATATAACTATATAACTTTGAAATATAATATTCAAAGGGTTCAAACTGATTATTATTGATATTTATCCTAAGTAAATCTAAATATCTTGGATAAAAAGTAAGATTAGGGCTGCCTAAGAAATTATCTTTATTACTAAAGAAGATTGGGTAATCTATATATCGAAGAGAATAAGAAAGTTCTTTTGTTTGTATAGTTTTATTCATAGAAATGTAAAAATAGTTTACCTGACTTATTACATGCTGGTTCTTCTTGGAGGAATATGCGTTTGATCTATTTATATGTTAGGCAATAAATTTAATCTAATTTTCTTTAAGAGCAAATATAATTAATGTATGAAATTTCTCCTTATTGATAATTTTATTCAAATTGATTTGTTTAAAATTTTTGAAATGTACTTTTTTCAGATATTCATTATCAATCGAATATAAAAGTAATGCAATACATGTATTAAATAGATATTTTGGTTGTGTTTGTGTTTGGACATATTACTATTTTTAATAACAGGCAAGTTACTGAAATTATTGACTATAACGTATAAGACAGATTATAAAATTTTGCCAGATCTTGCAATATTTAAATCATAACCATTCCTAATTGCTCTAAATTTTATTAAATCTTTATAAAATTAGGTACAAGAAATTATAATATTATTTTTATGAATACCTATCGCTTATAAAAAGAACGATTCAACGATACATTTGAATATCAACGTTCATGTTTCAAGAGAATCATTATTAGTTTCAAATGTTTTTACTGTAGAAACATCTACAAAAATAGCTATATTTATTTTAACATTATAGTTTTGCTTTTATTTGTATTATAATAGGTGTTCACAATAATTTTATTTACAATTTGAAATTAAAATTTAATTTACTTAGCATAACCTATAGCACTGAATATAAATATTATTTCAGTTATCAATTGAAATATATTAAAAAAGTCATTAAACATCTAACAAACTAAATACACACATGTCTATCATACTTTACTATGAACAATGTAGTGTTAAACTTTATATCACTAATTCGTGCTTACAAATTGAAAAATTTCTGTAATAAAAATTTTACTTTAAGTGAAAATCACAAGTATATATATATATATATATATATATATATA
>BMAW01007724.1:28010-90754 GCA_019974015.1 Nephila pilipes | reverse complement strand
TATATATATATATATATATATATATATATATATATCGTATATTCTGGTGTATAACACGCACCTATAATTTCAAACTATAGATTTTTTTTCTTTAATTTTTAAGCATGTTCTCTGATATTAAGCGCATACTTTTCTTTACAAAGAAACTTGAAATGTGCATATACGATTCCCTCATATTTGAAGTACTTCATTCGAAGTATTTTCCCTAGCTTTTGAACAATATTATTCTGAACTGTCAAGCGATAATAGAGATAATATAGGGAGTTGAGACTTCTTGAAGTAAATAATTGTGCAAACAGGGTGTTTTATAATCAATGCTAATATACACAAAATTGCTGTTATAGAATTTCGAGAGTAGGGGGATACAATTTGTGGAAAGTGCAAGAACATTCGACATGAATGAATTCATTGAATCAGAAGTCAATATTTCCTCTTTCTCCATTCATTTGAACTCTTGATTTTTAAGTGAACATTGAAGTATTTAATTAATTGCATTTAATTTATAATCAAAATACAGTTGGTTCTAATATTCTTTAATAAGTTAATATGTGTCCTGTCAAGCGGAACTAATGCAGTTTTGGTTTCAATTGCAAAATCATTCAGTTTGTAAAACGAAATGGAAATCGTTCTACAGCAGCGATGTTAGGGGTTTGTGAAACCTCTATTAGTAAGTGGAAGAAAAGTAAGATGATAATAATTAGTATGCTTAATACAATGATTTGGATGCAAAAGGAACAAAAATAGTTCTCATACAAACATCGAATCACAAAAATTCCAACTTCCCCTCTCTGAATTTTGTGTTGAAAGGACAAAGCAAAATTAAAATCTATGCTTATTTTCCAAAGAAAGATGGTACCGAAAGTAAGGTGCCAGCTGGTGTTTTCATGCTAGTTCACGAGATAGGTTAAAAACAATGTAAAATTGTGGATAAGAAACGCTTAACTAAAGCTTAACAGAGTCATCTCAGCTATTCCATGGATGTTAAAGGCATTTTAGTTCAACCTTTATATGTGTGTATAGATAAATCATTAAAATACTAGAATGCTTGGTTGTTTGAAAGTGAAACGCCATTTGCAAAATGAGAAAAATGCGCCATGTCAGTCTAGTAATAATGTTTGAGTGGATAATTAAAGTATGGAATGACATTAAATCAGACGTAATACAAAAGTCATTTAAAATGCTAGATATTTAACAAATTCAGTGGAATGGAAGATGATTATTTATTTATATATCAGATTAAAAGTGATGGTGAAGATAAGGCTAAAATGAATAATGTAAACATATAACGGAAGATGAATATCAATTTCTTTTCGTGTTATACGATAATGAATATTTTTAATAGCGTAAGGTATGTCATTTCTATAATTAAACAACATGTAATTTCAACAACAGTTGAAATTAAAATTTGTATGCTCATATTTCCTTTATTTTTAAATCTATCGTTTTTATATCTGGCGTTTAACGCGCACTCATACAATTCGATTATATATTTTGTATTAAAGTGCGAGTTATACACCGGAATATACAGTATAATAAATTTTAAACATATATATACACATGTGTGTGTATGTGTGTGAGAGAGAGCACTATGATGAAATAATGGAGCCCTATGCTCACATTTTAATAGATACATTTGGTCCTGACTGTTATTTTTTTTAATGGACAGTCAGATTACTGGAAAATGAAAATAATTTTTCATTAGATTAGTCAACTTGTAATGATATAGAGTCGGAAGGTAGGGAAGGAAGGAAAGACATTTCTAAAACAACTAGTTTATTAACAGAAGCTCAGCTACACAACAAATCTATCCTCTCTCTTCTTCTCTTTTTCTCTTCTTCCTCTCTGCAAGTTTATGCAATATATATATATATCAGTCTCAATTAGCATGATCACGTTCTCTTCTTCGGAGGAAGCATTCTAATAAAAATAATTTCTAAGGACTGAAAATTCCCCTAGAGGACTGCTAGTGACAAGTTAGCGGATAGACCCGTCTTAACCCCCTCCGTTAAGAAAACGTGATTTATTTGAGGGTCTTAATGACCCTATAGAAATTACGTTAATAAATTTTAATATACTTAAATAATTAACAACCCTTTTCATTTTACAATCTTCATTGTTGAGTCACTTGTAGGGCCGAAATCTGCTCCTGCTCCTCACTGTTTCTACACCTCCGACTCTTGTCAGGTATGGAATTGTCCTTCCTGTTGCCGCTTGCCTCTCGCTGATGCGCAATCTGTTGCGTAGGGGATATGGACTTGACCTTCGGGACTCCTCTTGCCCTTCCTTGATATGTGGTCTGCTGCGAAGCTGATAAGGACTTCACCTCGCAGGCAGGACTTGTCTGTGGTTGTCTGTCGCTCCTCGAGGTGGACCTGGACTGGATCTTCCGGACAGGACTTGACTTTCGACGCTTGATTCTCGAGATGGAAGTGATAAAGGAATTGGTCTTTTTCTCCACTTACAGCTCTCATGACGTAGTCTTTGAACATCAGTATTCTCATTTAATGAAGAAGGTGCACTGCGTTTTCGCCAGTTCCATTTCATTGGTGGCCTTCTTTTACTCTGAAACTCAATTTCGTAGTTATTGGAAAATTCAATTGACCCCTCACTTCTCATTCTCTTACCTCAACGTGGTTTTTCTCTAGTTCTTTTTTCCCTGGCTAGATCTTTGCTACCCTCAATTTCTACTTGTTTCTCCCTAGACCTTTCACCATCCAATCCGTCTGTCTCCACAACACCTTCATCCCTTTCTCTTGAGTGATAAATCCGTACCTGATCTACATTAACAGTTATCAGTTTACCCCCTTTCCAAATAATCACATTGTTATTCTCAATCTTCATCACCTCATAAGGGCCTTCAAATTTAGGTTTAAACTTACTTGCAATCTTTTGCTCGCCGATCTCATAGGATGTGTTTGTACCAACACTAAATCCTTTACCTTAACATCAACTTCAACTTCCCGTGTTCTCTTATTATAATATTTTACCCTTCTATCCTGTTGAAGCTTAATATTCCGCCTAGTCTCTTCACACAATTTCTCTATATTACCACACTAAGTCTTCTTCTAGTTTCATTCGAATAACTCGACCACATTGATCAGACGGTTTTTTATAATAACTGGTGCCGGCACCCCTTCTAACAGAGTGACCAGAATTACTACTGGAGGCAAAAGAAAAACTATGATTAATATTTTGATTTAATAAACATCGGAATCTTTTCTGCAATCTCTCAGACCTCCTTATCATAGTTTGTAGCCGACTCTGAAAAGCTTTAACAACATTTTCAAATTCTTTCTCAAGTTGTTTGCAAGTCTCTGCTGATCTTACAGATAATTAATTCAATGTTGGTCGTGGGCGATCAAAACCTTGGTTACGATTAACACCACGGTTGGAGATATTCTGGCATTGTACTTCTATAGTTTGCCTTGCGTTATGTGGATCAAGAGCCATATCTCGCTTATGGCGATGTCTATACGAACCGAAATTTTGAACATTTCTTCTATCCCCTCCGGTCCAATCATTACTCGATCCTCCATGAAAAATCATTGCGACTACTACGCCTATCGAATCTATGATCCCCCCGATCATTCCGAATTCTGTTCTCGAACCCTTGATTTCCTGTACATCCGCGATATCCAAAATTATTCGAATTCACATTCATCACCTGCGCGTCATTCTGCCTATAATCAACCCTTCTATTCTTCCAGTTTCCTTCGAAACGACTGTCGGGAAACCTTTTACTTGAATCCCATTCCTTTCTTCCGCCATTATTGCTCGAACTCTGGGTTTCCCTATACCCAAATCGTTCCTCATACTTTTCTACTAATTGTACTAGTGCCTTTGTTTTGGGGTTTCGAACTTCTACATAATCCATTACCTGTGGGGATAATCTCATAATGATGTGATTCAACAGGTTTTCTTCAGTCATTTCAAAATTAAGGATTTTCCGTATCTTCAATACTTTGTAAACAAAATCTGATGGTGCTTGACTTCTAACTTGATGCGACGAGTAAAACTCAGTCTCTAATTCCGACCTATTTCTGACCACCGGAAAACGTTTTGTTAATGCTTGTTTTAATTGTGCGAAGTCCGTTGCTGTTCCAGTCACGTACGAAGAACCTATTACCTCAAACCAGTCTTTTACTGTTCCAATAAGATGACCCTTTAAGTAAGCACAGGCTAAATTTGTGGGTATATTATAAAACACCACATCATTATCTATACTATCTAAAAATTCCGACACGTTTTCCTTTCCGTGAAAAAAAAAATCAGGTAATACTCTAAAACTCGAACCGATTCCTATCTCGGGGTTTGGGTAAACGGGGCAAACGGGACGCCATAGTAATAATGAAGGGTCGGACGGATGGGAAGGAAACGTCGACATCTCCAAAACAATTAACTTTATTAACTGCTCATCTACAGAACAAATCTATCATCTCTCTCTTTCTCTCTTTCTCTTCTTCCTCTCTGCAAGCTTATATATCAGACTTAATTAGCATGATCACGTTCTCTTCTTCGGAGAAAGCATTCTAATAAAAATAATTTCTAAGGACTGAAAATTCCCCTATAGGACTGCTAGTGACAAGGTCGTGGATAGACCCGTCACAAACCATATCCCCTCAACTCGTTTGAGCTTTCTGTCGATGCTCTTGTGAAAGCAATTTCGACTTGACGTATTCTTCTAGAATCATTATGGTCCTAAACTCAGCGTTATTGAAAGATTGGGACCGAAGGTTACGAAGGTTACAGGGACTCAAACATTGTTTAATTTTCAGCACGAATTCTTAAGAAAGTTGTATAAATGTAAAAATGAATTGTGCCATATTGGAGAAGTAAGAGTAGTGTATAAACTTTCAGGAGAGTATTTATATTTAAAGTAGTAAATATTTAATTAACTTAATAAAAAGCAGCTATACAATTAAATGTAAATTAGTACAGATACTTGATAGGAAGTTTTGAAGGATTGTTCATTCTGCTGTCAGTAAAATTACTTCTTAATGATGACCCCTGAAAATTAATTTTTTCTATTCATCAATAAATATGCAGAACTATTAGGAATTTCGAGGGTTGAAAGAGACTTGTGATTTATTAAACTTGGACTGACGGAATAGTGTCAGGTCAAGAGAGCAATTAGCAATTTAGTTAAGGACCACGTATCACAAAAATGGGATATTTATGTAGAAACTATGGCTTGAAAATAGTTTTGAGACCATTTTCCCAAGTTAAGTGTTTTGAACGAACAAGTCCAATATTAGAGAGGAAGGTGATTAACTCATTTAAATGTTTTCCAGTGCAATTTAAGTTCAGGGAAATGATGAATTCCTTATAATGAATCATTATAAAAAACAAACAAAATGGCAATTTAATGTTTGAAAGTGATAAAATACTAAATACTAATGATATATTTAATACGTCATTATTTTTCCTATCAATTATTGATTACTTTAAATGTAAAATAAATTCATTAGAAGTTTTGATTGTTCTTAAAGGAAAATTGTTTTCAATTTAAGCTATATGCACTTCTCATTAAAATTTCAATTTTTTCTTACAATGATTCGACTTAACAATTTGAGTTTTCGGTAGGTTTTCATCCATTGATCTGTCTGATTACTTTACATTCTAATTATATGGTTTTCACATTATTGAATACTTTTGATAAAAGCAATGATATAACTACAGAGCTATCACGTTTTTTATGAGGAAGATATGCATGGTATCTATTTTGACTATGTATAATTTATTGTTAATTTCTTTGACTGTAAAATTCTTGTTTCATCGTAAAGGCTATTCAACCATGCAATGAAAAAAAACTTAAAGCATTCATTATTATAACTCATTTAATTTTCAAAGTTACATTGACTGTTATTATGTGTAAAAAGCCAAAATGTATCTATATTCATACTTTCTTTCTTAAATTTATACCTATGAAATTACTTTGGCAATTTGTTGAATAACTTTACTATTAACATTAAAAATTAACTTGTTATACTTAACATATTTATATGTTCTTGCGAATATGTCACATGAAATAAATCTTTTTTTTTAAAATAAATTCTATATCATAAATTGATATCCTTTACTTAGATAACACATTTTTAACTTCCATTAAAATAACCTTCAGGTCGATAGATGATTGTTAATATTGTAATTCATTTTAGGTTAATCTTTATGTAAAAATTATTGATATACCTTAATAATTTTATAAAAGATAATTAAAAGCTTTAAAGTTTCACTATTTTCAAAAAAGAAAGTGAAACGTATTTGAACCTTTCAATATCTCTAAACCCGAATTTTCTCAGAACTTCAATTATATAAATATATTTGTGTAAATTACTACAACTTCTAATTAAATATTCATCTGTTGTCATAATAAAACAATTAATTACTTTCAATATGACTCGAAACCACAATATTTTTTCTTAGATTGAAACATGCTAAATAATAATAAAAGCTATTGCGCTTATAAAATACATTCACCTTGCAACTTTTCAGTATTTTATAGCAAATTTATAAAGCAAAAGAGAAATTTGTAGCATTAATACAAAATAATTTTATTCATATATTTTAAAAAGGGGGAGGCTAAATGTGGCATGTCTTCTCTCATTTTTACACAGAAGAAAAACGTGGATTGATTTAAACAGAACAATAAAAATATTACTTTATCATTAAGAAAGGAATACAAAACCATTATTGAAGCTTTTTTCATTTAAAAAGATATTGTTCGATTACTTAAACTTTAAATAGACTACTTTAAACCAAAATTGAAGATCATCAGTAAAACAAAGTAAATGGAATGCATCTTTCAATAATTTCAAATAACTGCGTAATTTCATCTCTTTCTATGATTAGAAACAATCAGATGATCATCATTGAACAACATCATTCCTTTATCGTTAAGGATGCACGGCTACAATTTTATTAATGGAACATTTTTTCCATCTCAAAGACATTGTTTTTCAATCTCTCACATATTTAAACAACGGTTTCTTTGAGACAAATTGAGTAACCGTAGTAAAACAAAATACACCGTTTGAATTTTTAACAATTCTTCAAAAGCGCCTCCTAACTTTGTATGTATGTATTTACGTGTATATATATATATATATATATATATATATATAATAAACTTTAACAATTAAATTGAATTTAAGTTTGTAATTCCTATTTTAACTATCACAATAAGAAGTTTACCGTTATTTCCAGAAACAATTTCATTTAATATTTTAATTTATTCAATACTGCGATTTAAATCTGAATAATTCAGTATTTTCCCAAATTTCAAACCAGAAGGGATTCTTCCTGCTAAACAGCTCGGCTCCATATAAAATACCTAATGATTTCTGTATCTAATACCACGTGATCTCTGAGTAATTCTTATATTAATTTCCTAAATAAGGAACGTTAGGTTCTCTTCTGATTTAGCTACGAAGGAGGTAAGACGCATGTCGTTTACGCCACAAAATTCATGATATATCCTCTCCTCTCTTTCTTATTCATCGAAAACTGAAATAAGTTTAAATTAGATAATCACTATTTATTGAGCTACGAATGCAACCAATTATATAATAGAAAATGTGTTAAAATCAATACCTACAAACTATTTTAAAAATAGTATCGTTAACTTAACACTACTAATATGAAAATATTAAAAGGAAAGCCATACGCCATACATTTAAAAAGATACCAAAATATCATCTTACAAAAAGTATCAAATGTAAAAAGGTATTAGAAAATCAGCCAAAAATTTACTTAAATACAAAAAACGATACATTAATCTATACAGCGATAAACCGTAGTTAATAACTATATACCATATAAGAATAATTTCTCTTTAAATCCATAACAAAGTAAGAGAAAAATAACATATATATATATACGTTTCTGTATTTCTATGCAAAGCCAGAAACAGTAATTTAAATTAATTTATTTCCTTTTTCGACTTTTATCTTCTTTAATTTTCAGCTTAATCTCTTTATTTAACTTTTATTGTTTCACTTTTTTTGAATGATGCTACATACTTTTTCGTAAGTTTATGTTTTTTACCTTGGTAAGAATAATATATTTATTAACATACTAGTTTAAACTTGACATTTTTATTTTGGGTAAATTACTTTTGAAATAATTTTATATTTTATTACTAACATATATTTTGAATATTGACATACATATTTTGAGCATTGTATATATATATATATATATATATATATATATATATATATAAACAATCTTTTACAAAACGCTATAGCCTACTACATTCATACATTCAACAAACTACAAGACAAAATTCGAACAGTAGAACTATAATTTTTACTTTTTACATTTTTCTTATTAATTATGAAAACAGTTTTAGCAAGCGATTCACATAAACAAATATTATATATTCCACAACCAATCTATTATGCATTAAAATCAAATTACTGACTCAAATATTAAAATTAAACAACCGATAAGATACCAAAGTAGGTAATAATATTTTGTTAAGATATTTAAGTACAATCATCGTAATATATAATCATCATTCAATGAAATGCACCTTGTTTATATATCCTCGTTTCAAGGGATGTCACCAGCCTTAATAATCCTTCTCTACTCCCCTCGCAACAAAAACCTTCCAATCTAGAATTCTCATCAATTGCATCACTCTTGTGGAAGCGCAAACCATAACTGACCACCTCCCGATTACACTCACGTGGTGTAAACACGCCCAGGAGCAATCAGCTGCCTGACCATAAAGGTCCGGTCACTTCCCTCGAATTTCCGTCGCGTGTTTATTAATATCGCATTACACGCATTCAGCTTATCCGTTTGGCTGACCCGCACAGACAGGAGAGGGTGTTCCAAGGACTGGATGATTGCGTCACAAGTGCGCATGTTATTAGCAATATCAGGGAACCAATTCCTGATATGAAAGCAAGAGGGCTGACTTCAAAGGTCATGTATTTAATTGCCTCCCCTGTGATGAAATTATATTACAAGACTAGGACTTGCGATTGAATTATGGTGTCATACGACTGTTAAACGATAAACAAATTTATTTTTCTCTTTTTTGTAGAGTCTTCATTCCTTTCTACACTTTCATTGAAATGATACAATTTTATTGTGAATGATATCTTTTTATTTACACTTGGAACAACTAATTTTAAATAATCATAAAAATTTAGTAATTTATAAAATACTGCTTAATCTGTATATGGGTTTTTTCATAATACAAAAAATGCTTAGAAATAAAATTCAGTTACAATATATTTCACATTTGATACAATTTTTGAGTTTTAAATGTTTATTGAAAATTTCTATTAAAATGTTATGCATTTTAATATGTATATAAACCTGAAAATATATCAAATATATTACACAAAATAAAATCATTTTAATTGATATTATGCAAAATTAAATATATAAATGTGCAGTTTTCGTAAACTTATTTTAAACCTTACTCGTAATGAGGGAAAATTAAACTTTTGAAAATGACATTTAAAGTTTCTTTTTCAATACAGTTTTTCGGTAATAACATAATCATGTACATTTTTTTAACATATCTCGAAAAATAGAATATTTTTACGAAGTTTTTTTAAAATTATTCAAGAAATATGTTTTTAAATATATATACATATACATATATATGTCGGGTTGTAGAAGAAACACCCGATCATAGAGGGCGCTGCCTCTGCTACTAAAGGGAGCCCGCTCTTGAAGGAGAGTCGAATGTAGTCATCAAAACAGGGAAGACGCCCTTGTTGATGTCTCACATATAGACGCATATTGTGTTTGAAGATAAAGACGATTTATGATTTAAGATGCTAAAGAAGATTGTTTTAATGTATTTAAATGTCATTGTGAAACGTCTTGTCCAGTGTGGGAATTAAGTGTTAATGTGAAACGTCAATATTAAATGTGTGTGTGCTAATTCAAAGTTTGATACTTTAATTAGAATAATTAATAACATCGGCCATCCTACATTATATATACAGATCACAATAATTGTGTATCTAATAAATGATAAAGTAAATTTTATATAGATATTATGTTATCTAAAAAACTAAGGTGTATAAGGTGTAGTTTTCTACTCTAAAATTGTAAAGACGTTTGAGAGAATATGACGGAAGAATCATTAATGCAACTCTATCGAGCAATTTTACACATCGTACTTAATTATATTTTTGGATGAACATTAACTATAATTGGTCAGGAATAATCGTTCATGACATGTTGGAGTTTAATTTAATTTTTGAAATAAATATTTATATCATAGGACAAATAAGAATTTTATGTTCTATGGTTAAGAATATTTCAGATTCTGAAACATTTATTTATAGATTAATTGCATTAAGCATAACTTAATAAGGAATGAACATATACGTGGGGTATACTAATACGAATTCTTGTGTTTCTTGTAAGATGGTTGATAATAATTAATTACTTAATATTCTCTTAATTTTATTTCATGTGAATTAAGATTTAACATTTCTAATGTATATATTTTTAAGAAATTTTCTAGTGTGAGCTAAAAGAAAAATTATTTAGAGCATATCGTCTTTTTTAATGTATTCTTTTTATAGTATCTTCACAAAGCTCTTCAAAAAATTTTAATTTACCCTAAGCGTCTATATGCTTTAAATTTTACATTTTTTAAAAAAAGTTTTTTTCTTCTTTTAAAACACAGAGGATGTATTTCTGAATCCGTAGATGCATCTTTTAAATTAAGTGGATAAATAGAGCGTTCAAAATTTGAGTTTTAAAATGTTGAACGTGTGTGACACGTTTCTAGGTTTTTAAATAGGAGAGTAGCATATTCTAAGGACACGTTTTTCAAACACGCTATCTCTTCAGTTTTCAAATTATGTTTTTAAGCTTTAAGCTCCATGGTATCATATTTGTGTGTTTTACAGCATTAGAACAATTGAGTTTACATATTATTGTAAGTTGCTTTGCTTCATTTTCGTGTTTGTGTTTTGAAAATTTATAAGCGCTGCAACGCATTTTTTAGTATATTTTTCATTCATTCTTAATTTCTGCCGAATTTTGATTATGTCTCGTACAAAATCTTTTGGGAAGCCCAAATGTTATTTTATATATAAACAAAATGATAGTGATAAAGAAGTATTAGATGTCATTAGCGATAATACCTGTACTTCTAGGAAGAAAACTGAGAGTGTTGCCAAAACTCTAAATGATCTTTTTTTTGATGATAGAAGTATTGTTAACATTACTATTGATATGAGTATAATTTCCCAATTGCTAAGCTATACGGCAAAATAAAATACTGCCATAAATCTGATTAAATAGGGAATTGTGAATATTCCGGAAGTCGCTGAAGATTACGTATTTAAATTTAATTTTACGGTACATTATCTCTGAACATGCTATTATTTCATTTATATCAAACAGTTTAAGAGTATTTGATGGCATTAACATTGGTCTTTAGTATGATCTGAATAAGCAGAAGTAACTGTACCACTAAGACATATGGTGCAATTATGAATTTACTATCCCTACCTGCAACATTTGAAATTTATAATAATTCACCATTATTTAGTCAAACAAAAAGAATAATTTATCTATGAAACTATAGAAGGGACTGTACATTGCAATAATAACAGCTACAGAGATTTCACAATAGCATTTCATGGTAGTGGCAGAAGCAGGGTTACACGTACTTGAACGGTATCATTTCAGTACCATCTCTAATGAAAGGAAATGTTTAGATTTCCTCAGAAAACATTGATTATTTTGCATTCAAACACTGATTTGAATGCAAAATAGGGGGAAAAAATGGTCCACACGCGGGATAAAAATTGTGAAATTTCAGTGAAGTGATGGTGTTCGAAGAGGTTTTAAAAATGTTTCAACGCTCTGAAAAATCACAGGTCAAATATATGAATTACCTGGGTAAATAGAATTTCATAACTCAGAATTAGAAGCCATAGTCTTCGTAGATGATGTGAAAGTCGAAATCAGATTGAAATTATTGTACTGAATTACTTAAGAATTTTTGTAAATACACACAATATATTTATTACTATTTTTTCGAAATAAGTTTTTATGGAGGTATGTTAGAACTCAGGAATACTTCTTTCAAGGTAATTTTATGTATTGTATGCATTTTAATATACAAATATTTTCCTATTCAAGAAATTTAAGTAAAAGTATTGAAAGATTCAAGCATAAGACATTGTCATTTTGTATGGAAGATGTTGTGAATGTCAATGACATGAATTTTTGTTGCAGAGATAGTAATTTAAAAGGTTTCTAAATAAAAAGGTAGGATAAAAGAATGTAGATTTGTTCATTTAATTAATAATACTAAAATGGATTACACTAAAATTATATCAATTCGAGTAAAATATCTTAATTTGAGTTCTTAGAATGTGTTCTTTCAGGATTCCTGTACACTTTTCAAAAATTCTTCTTCATATATAAAGCTAATATTTGGAACATTATGAAATGAGGATATTTCCTAAAGAATGAAATATTTTTTTTTACTAATAAATATTCACACATTTAAATATGTGGGAAATTATTTGAATAATTAACTTTAAAAATTTAAATCCTAACATTAAATATACATAATTAAATTTTATCAATTATAATTTTTAAGATTTTCTTTGAGTTCAGTATATAGAGTGGTATCTGTTTAATTACTCCGTAAATTTTTAAAGTTGTAAATGCAAAAGATTTTATACAATATGTGTATAAAGGTAAATTCCTAGCATATTAAGCAAACAATCAATTTTTTATTATTAATTGTAATACATAATTACTCATGTTTATAAATGTGCTTTACTTTACATAAAAAGATACATAAATATGCAGGTGTCTCTCATTGTTGAAATATAACTTCATTTTTTTCAATTTATACATATATATGTATTATTTAAATATAGATTAAAATCAAATAATTTTCTCCCTTTTGTCGAAGATATCTCAGTTACCTTACAATCTTTCCTACTGTATTATTTAAATTCACATATGAACTCATAGAATGCAAGTAAATATCATTAAAATATTATTATTGTCATTAAAGAAAAAAATTACAAGTTTGATTTATGCAAAAATTAATCATATATTTCGATACTTGATTCTACAACATTTTCAAAGACCTCTTCAAATAAGCTAAGTCATTCTTCAAACAGCATGATTAAAATTTTCTAAACAAAAACTATAAAGAATGATTGTATTTAGCTTGGTGTTAAAGATAATTAAACTTTGAAGAATATATATAAATATTATTTTTAAATTATTATTTTTATTAGGATTTTAATTAAAACAGTATGCCCTCAAATCATAATGAAAAGAAGTTTTCCAAGCATTAAATAAATATTCTCTATTTTAGAAACTTTAATAGTTTCAAAATTCAGGGAAGTGGAATGTTTAACCAAATAGTCGATGCTTTTTTTGTATGGAGATACGAAGAAAAATAATTTTGATGAAGCAGCAGAGAATATAATATATTTTTCAATAATTAATATTTTAAATTAAGATTCCTTGTGTGTATATAACTTCTAATACAATCGAAAATAGCCCTAGCAACAATTTATTACATATTTGTACATTACATTAATAATTATTTTATATTATTGCATAATAAATTATTAAAAAGATAATAATACATTTAATATATAATGACTCAATAGCAATACATTAAATAGGTAGTAATTTAAAAATTGTAATCAGAGGCTAAGAAAAAATTATTTTCTCTAAGATCACAGATTTTTTTCAACCACATAATAAATAATTTTTGTATCATATGAATTAATTCAAAACATAATCCTTTAAATAGTTGTAATTTATTATTCGAAAATTAAAAAAAATTAAATGTACTTAGAACAAAATGAAATTAGTAGAAGAATAAATATTAAGAATTCGAGTAATTTTCAAAAAAAAAAAAACATTTTTATTCATGAAATAATAACAATATTTTTGACTCATTTTCTGCTTTATTCAGAAGCCTCTATTTGATCAATTTCTAGCCAATTCCTCTTTGCAAGTATTTAGAGCCATTTTTAAACATGATAAGGAAATAAATTTATTTAGTTGTAAACAACATCACGTATATATTTCTAAGAACGGAATCCATCTTCTCTTCGGAGAAAGATCGCAAAAGTCTTAGAATGCTGGGATTAAAAATTAAAGATACCAATTTCTATCTAAAGAAATGAGTCATTGCAGGGAGTTTATATCTTTCCTTTATTTTTTTTTACTTTAATAATACACTGTTTCTAAAAAAATAATAAAGAATTTCTGGGAAGCGTTGAGATGTGTGATTTCTGAACACGCTTTCACAATTTTATCAGATTAAACTTCAATTTAAAAGAAACATTTTCTCAAGTTCCGGGTACTAATACATAAACGGTTCAGTAGATCTGGAGAATTTGTAATGTAGTACTGCAATTTTTTTTAAGTATGATACTAAAGGTCTCTTTAAAGGTCCCATCTACCGTAGAATTTCGACTACCTTCATGAAATCTTTACTATTTTATTTATTTGAAGGAAATAAAATGGATTTAAAAGAGCAAAAAGTAATGAAGATGCCTATGGAATTAAATATTTTATCATGTCTTTAAAAATATTTTAAAACAGTTTTTTTTTGTAAAAAAACGGAAAACCAACAAAGGAATCATTAAAAAATTGGTAAAGTTATTTTTAAAAATTGGAGGAAAAATATAATACCAAAAACCTTCATCATTTTTTGCCCTTTCAGATGCATTTTATTGCATTCAAATACACTAAATAGTAAAGATTTTAGAACGATAGTAGAAATTCAATAGTATTAACATTACGTCCACGAAATTAAAATGGCCGAGCGACGAGAGCCTTGAAACATATTATGACAAGATACTCTATGTCAAAAAAAAAAAAGTGAACATTATTGTTTAAAAAATTATCTGTGGTTACTTTGCATTTAATTTTTTTTAAAATCATAAACTATCGAAGGACCAATATTAAAGTTACTCATTATGAAGTTTCAGTTTTTACCTTTTTCTAAACAGTTAATTATATCTATTCTTAACTGTATCCCCATAAATCACAATCCATATGCTTATTTGTTTTGTTACCTTAGTTTTTTATTAACGTCGCACTAGAAGCAACACGAGGGTTATTGGCGACGGACCTCATAATTTTGTACCATGGTCAAGTGACGAGGACTATACTTGAGCTGGCACCTCCCTCTCTTAACTTCCATACCACGCCAAAGGGAGGACTTGGGGTCCCGACAGGTGTACCGTGCATCAGTCTCGGCTACACGGCGGGTCTTTAGCTGCCAAGGATCGAAACCGCGACTGAACGAAAACCGCCGGCCACGTATCCGAAGCCATGACCACTAGGCTACCGCGGCCACTTGTTAGCACTTGAAGATTACCTGCTGGTCTATGAGAACATTTTAGGGTACAGAACTCTATATCTACAAAACTGTAATATGGTGCATACATGATATGTAACTCGGAAGAAAATAAAAAACACTGTACGTATGTAAAACCTAACTGTCAATATAAGCAATAGGGGAAATACGATCAATAACAGACGAAATATGATCAGTGCTTTGTCGTGACTTGATGGTTGGACACTAACTCTTTGAATAACCCTCACAAGCATTGCACACAAGAATTGGGACAATAACAAAACTCTCACAAGTTATCGAATGTTGGACTGCTAGGTTTGTTATTATTATTATTTATTGAAACGCTGTTTTTTATTATTATTATTATTTCTCCTCTAGATCAGTCTATTCCTCCCTCGTTGGAACCTAAGGAAACACTGAATAGATTCATGTAAAAGTGCTAGAGGGTGCTTTACAGACATGCATCTACATTGAACAATGGTCAAGGCCAACAAAATCTTGAATCCACAAGAAAAATCCGAAAGAGAATTTATACAGTTTTCGGATTACAAAAATGTATGATAAATCCATTGCGGTAATAATGAGTGCTTACTGGGCAGTGAAACATGCTTATATTTTTCAAGTGGCTGAGATAGCACAGTGTTCAAGGTCAAGAACACGGTGCTATCAATCGTATAGCGTGTAAATTATCAATCGTGTAGCGTGGTTGATGTAGCTAAATATGTCTGATGTCTCTTGGCGTGGTATGGAAGTCTGGAGATATCTTCCGCATCTCTTGGTCAAGGTTTCAGTATTACGAGAACCGTCGCCAATATATATCCCGCTGCTTCGAAATGTGAGATTAATGAACAATCAATAGTATTTTTCAAGAATCATTTTATTCATAGTATCAATTTAATTTCTTTATTTCCCTAAGACTTTCAATAAATTATTAACTATTATTGATTTAACTAGACATTTCCGAAAAATTATAACCAAATATGACATAGCATTTATAACATTAAATATGTTAATATAGATCTTCATAACAATTGTAAATACTAGATTGCACGAATAAATCAAAATAATTATTACTTTTCATTACAGATATTTACTTTTACGTTTTGAACAAAAGTATGTCTTCTATATAATTTTTCTTATTAAATATATTCTTATTTCAAATAAATCAGAATACATTGGATTAAAAAAAATTATATTTTTTGTTTAGTCATACAGTTTTCAATTTCTTATAGAATACTGGTTTAAAAAATATGTTTATTTTATTAACGAGCTGCATTGATTTTTTTTTATATCTCTCCATATATTTTGTTGAAGAGAGAAGTAAATTCTGAACAAAGGAAGCATTTGCAGGCAAGATAATTTTCAACAAAACTTACTGTAAAGATTTTAAAACTTTTTCATTGTCTTCATTTAAAAAAAAATTAATTAGAAAAAAAAAACATTCAGTCACATGCTAAAATATTTTTTTTCCAAAGAATGAAGTTCTATTTACTTATTCAAAGTGTAATAAAAATTTAATAAAATAAATTGTCTATCATAAATAGTGAAATTGAAAATTCTTCAAGTATTTTTATATTTTAATAATTCCATTTTGGTAGTTTGAATACTTACATGACTATAATTCTTACACAGTTTTTTGTGAACTAAGTTATATGGATAAAATATACTTGCTTTTGTAACAGGAATGAAGTAAAGGTACTTTTTGCTTTATTTTGAATACTTCTGTTGATTTCATGAAGATATAAAATTAACATTCCTATGTTTTTAAATCATTGAATTAAGTTATACCTCTTTAAAAATATTAGAGAATTTTCTGTAAAATAATCTTAGTTTTAAACATTTTAAAATTCAAAATAATGAAATAGAAGGGATTCCAAAAGAAAAATATTTTTAAAAAAATATTTTTCATGAACATTAATTATATAATTTCGTGAATCACTAATAGCTGCTAATATTTTTCTAATTTTGAAAAAAAAAATTAAATTAATTCTACTTGGAAAAACATTAACTTCAAAAATTTCTTTTATTCCTGAAATTTAAAATATTAAAAATAATCAAAACCTAAATGCACTAAAATTATAT
Organism: Nephila pilipes; assembly: GCA_019974015.1. Classification (NCBI taxonomy): domain Eukaryota; kingdom Metazoa; phylum Arthropoda; class Arachnida; order Araneae; family Nephilidae; genus Nephila; species Nephila pilipes. The sequence continues at coordinate 73,332 of BMAW01007724.1, read as the reverse complement.
TTAGATTACATAAATATTTTTATGTACTTAACTTTATAAATTTTTAAGGTGTATCTATACATAAAGTAGTTTAAATTTATAAAATAAACATTAATATTCGAATATAATTAAGTTTTATATATTTGCTTCAATGGGAATACCTCAGTATTTCTTACTGTGATAAATTATTCAAGAACTAAATGACCAAAAATATTATACAAGCAGTAACACAAAATATATCGCATTATAAAATTGTACTTGATCATAGCAACACGTGAATGTATTTAAGAAACATTGCGGATAAATTTACCTCTATAAACGTTAAATAGTTAGTCAAGAGATAGCAACGTCACCTACTAAAGAGTATCATAAGTAATTGAAACTTAAAAATAAATAGAATATTGCAAGGAATAAAATCTTAAAAACAAATAAATAAAATAAAAATACATAAAAAATTTTTAAAAAAAAAAGCATTTTAAAACTATATAAAATAAAAAAAAAATTTGAAAAAAACTTTAAAAAATATAATTTAAATTTATTATGATTTATAATTTTAAAAAATTAATCTATTTTATAATTTTTGTACTTTAAATTTGTTCTTAAAAATTAAAAGAGTAATCAGCCTTTTTAAAATTAAAAGCGTTTAAATTATTAAGAAATTTTCAACATATTAACTTAAAAATATTTTTAAATTCATAGATTATAATGTACGAGAATTTCTGTAAATATTTAAGCTTAAATAGCTACCAAATTAAAGTATTTTTTTTTATTTAGGGCACAGTAATTATCTTACTAGACAAGTATATTATTAATAATTTTACTAACTGCTATTTTTAAGTTAATATCTAAAAAATATCTTTCATCGGATTTATGTTAGTTTTAAGCAGACGTAAATAAGAAGAATACTTGTAAAATGATAAACCATCTCTAAATTTTGGGTTTAAATTATTTTGAAAAACTAATAGGTTGTCAATGCATATAAAGTAGATGAATTAATTGTTTCAAAAAATTATGTTCATAGAGATGTAAAAAATATTAGCAAGAATTTTACTAGTATTCTGTGACAGTAATTCCCATAAAAATATTCATTTTCATTTTATTTAAAAATCTGTATAATATTTTTATTAAAATACAATACACTATATATATATATATATATATATATATATGTACTACTGTATTCTTAGAATAATGAATCTGATTGAAGATACTAGTTCGGATGGAATAACATTATCTTTTTATTCGCAATACTTTTTTTAAGTACCTTTTACAAAAAACAAAGCAGGTATTTTAAAAAATAATGAGTCTTTTTTATTCTGCTCATGAATTTTTATTACATAGTTATATGTGAATTTTAAGAATTTTGAAAAACTAATATTTTTAAATAAGGATTTAAGTAAATTTATTATCAATTGAAATTTAAGTGTGCAAATGTATTATCCTTATCTAAATAAATACACTGAACAACCGCACACGATATCATTACTATGCCTGATATGTCTATTTTAAAATTTTAAGTGTCACTTCGCTCTTTTTCTAAATCGAATAAACACTTCGGTAAAATTGTCCTTGCAAATGAATTCAGATATGTTATAGCTCACAGAATGCAATAACTATTCCAGTTCTGGCTCTGTGTGTGTGTGGCCTAAGCCTTTCTCATTAATACAACTGCTAAAATTAATGATCACATCGATCCACCGTATCAATTAGCCAAATTTCATCAAGATCTAAATGGAATTATCTATTGGTATCGTTGATTGAGCAAGAAGTGGAATGAAGACTAATACCATTCATTATCTTCCTATCGAATTTCTGAATTCAGCTTGATACTGATAGTGGCCTACAGCATAGTTACGTCGTTTGAGTACTTAAATAAGATGTTAAATTATCCAATATAAAAGCTACAGACATTTATGGAATTAAAATTTTAATAGGTTTAATACTTTACCTTTGTGCCAAAAGCAAGTATGAAATATTTCTTAGATGTATAAAAGTAATTTTGTGACTGATACCAACTCTTATTAATGAATAGATACTATATCAGGAAATTTTCATATTTCCAATATTGAAAGTAGAAAATGATTCCAATAAAATATTAATGAAAAAAATATTCCAATATTGAAAGTAGAAAATGATTTCAAACTGAAGTATACAACAAAATATTTCAACTGAAACTTGACTGATTTTTTTTCTTTTTAATATGATGAATATGTTTCTGACTTCCACGTACTCTTATATTTATAAAAGTTTATTTTCATACATTAAAATTTAATTATTTTATTGAACATTTAAATATTTTAAGAACATAATGTCATAAATTGTGATACGTGTTAATCAAAACAATTTGCATTAATATTGGGTCAATTATATTAATAAAAAGTAATTAGACTTACTGTTCTTTTATTGATATATCGGGAAATCAAAACTAAAAATCTTCTTTTTAAAATAATTTATAAAGAATATTTCAATACATTGATAATCATGCAGTTCGAATAGATTAGATTCTTTTATTAAAACGTTTTTCTGAATTTCACTTGGTGTGTGTGTGTGTGTGTGTGTGTGTGTGTGTGAGTGTGTGTGTGTGTCATCAAATTTTCGATCGTTAATTTAACCAACTTCCCATCAAGCTAGAACTCTGAAACCTTCGGAATCGTTCTCACTCGCCTAACAATGCGATATTTAGACATTTGCGACCAGTTTTAGATAGTATTTTCTTCAATAATGCAGTTTATCCCAACCACTTGGCGCGATTTCAAAAATTGGCACCAAACTTGGCGATTTTTTTGTTTGGCTGAACTTTAAGTCCGTAAAACGGACCAGGGTAGCCACATTTGGCAAAATACTGCCAAATAATTCTTGTCGCCAAGATTGATTGGGATAAACTGCATTCCAACCATTTAATTTACCGGATGAATTAATTAATTTTAGTTACTTTTAACGTTTTTATGTATTTCACTTGGTGTGTGTTTCTCTCTCTCTCTCTCTGTGTGTGTGTATCAGTGCGTCATCAAATTTTCTATCGTTAAATTAACCAACTTCCCATCAAGCTAGAGCTCTGAAATTTCGGGAACCGTTCTTACTTGCCTAACAATGCAATATTTAGATATTTGCGACCAGTTTTAATTAATATTTCAATAATTTTTCTTAATAAACTTTGCCACTATATAAAAACGTTGGTTTTTATCTCGAATTATTTATTACTATCCTTAATTCGTATTGGTTTATGAATTATATAGCATATTAATTTATATATGCAAAAACTGCATTTGTTTTGGAAAATGTAGAATAAATGTATCTAAAAAAGTTTAATTGGAATTCAAGCATGATAATAATAAGAAACTTTAAATTCCATTTAGAAGCCTCGTATATTAAAGAAACATAACTTTATTTAATTTAATTCTAATTTTGTTTAATTTTAATGAAATATAACAGATATTCTAGCAAAACCACTGATAATGTTGTGTTACCCTTTACATTACGTGTACATTTGCATATACTTTGCAAATGTAAAATAGCTTTATTAAAATGTTTGCAAATTTTTCCGTTTAAGAACTTTTACGTAATATTTTAAATAGTTGTAAGCATTTTTATGAAAGTTAAATAACCAAACTAAGTTGTTATAACTTTGAATAATTTATTTACTATAATTTTCATATATCTGTACATAAGTATGGACTAAAAAGGCATTTATTTCTTTCAAGTATTAGTATTAAACAACAAGGATCAGTTTTTAGAAATATGTTTCATGGTTTTAGATAAAAAAAAACAATTACAATAAATTTACAATCAAATATGAAATAGATTTATTACAGGTTCGTGGTGAAATACATTTACAAATACAAACTATATTTCTTTTCGAACAATGGACATCAGTTATTGACTATGTGGTGTAACATGAAATGACATAAAAGTATTGAATGTTTTGTTTTTGACGGTAATTTTTTTTTAAATTACCATTTTATTGCCAGTGGTAATATTACATGATCTCCTTCAGAAGTAGGCTTTCCAAATAAAACATCTTACCTTGTAAAATAGCGTCGATTCTCTAAAAACATATTTTCTTATAAAGTAGTGTCTTTTACTTTCTTTCTTCAGAATGTTGGGTAAGTTATAGAACAAGATATATTCAAAAAATTTATTTTATTGCAAAATGCATAAGAAACTCATAAATGCTCCTCAACAGTTATAAGTTATAACATATTTCAACTTGAATTCTTAGATACTTCCTTTTTTTCAGTGTATTATGAGTTCTCCGAACCATAAAAACGTGTATGACACATTTAATGATAAAGACGAAAACATAAAAGTTATGTATTGATTCGGTTCTATGAATAAAATGTTAAACATCTTTGTCAATGGTCTCCTTTTCTTTCAGAGTCCTATTAGAAGGTTTTTATATATAAATATAGTTGTATTACAAAGATCATAATAAATTCAGCTAAATTATTAAGAAGATATACTAAAGTTTGTGAGATTTATTGTTTTATTTATTGGTGTAAGTTTCGATGAAAGAGAATTTATTTGTGATATAAAAGCTTTAGAATCTTTTTGAGTATAAATATAATATTTCTGGAACTGATGAATGCAACTCATATCCAGAAACCAATATGTTGGTTTTTCCCGGCTAGTGTATTGTACTGTATTGAAGACTATTAATAAATAGGACTTGTTTTCAGGACATCACATTTATTTGCGCTCATCTTTTCAAGCATAAATTCAAGACACAATTTTACACAAGCACCAAGTTTTCAACGTTCGTCTTAATCTCTTGAAACCAAACTCAATACTAAAAATTTTATATCCGTTGCCAGTAAATTATCTAAAATTAAAACTATGATCTGGTGTTGCCAAAAAAAATATCTTAATAAAGAATATTGAAAAAGGTTTTACTTTAAGTTTAAATCGTCTGCTTTCAAAAGTAGAATAGGTAATGTCTTAAATAAAGCATCACATTAGATTAAACCGTCTGCCTTTAAAAGTCGAACAGAAAAATCTTAAAAAAAGTATCACATTAAATTAAATCGTCTGCCTTTATAAGTTGGACAGATAAATCGTAAAAAAGTATCACAATCGTTTGTTTTTAAAAATTGAATATGTCACAGTATGTTCCTTTTTCAAATTCCGAATGTTTAAACGCATGATTTCTTATATTGCTTGTTTTTTCATTAAGAACTTCTTCCTGATCAACACAAAAAATTTTGCTAAAATATTTAGAAATAGAACTCTTTATAGTTAGCATACTATGCTTATAATTAGAATTATCATAAGAAAAATCAACTACCGGTTACTAATGAAATGCGTTATGTAGAATCAAAAGTAAGCTATATTAAGTATTCCTTTAAAAGTATTTATTTCATTGCGTGCAAAGTTTTTTCTTTTCTCCTCAGAATTTTTACGTTACGTATCATAAACTATTCATTAAAATCTGCGATGAGTTAAAACAACTTTCATTTATTCCTTTAGTATATAACGGATTTCTTAGACATATATGAGGAAAGAGAATGATCGAAGTAACTGCTCTATATCTTTAAAAATTGAAAACTATCTTTGTGTTTATTACATGGCTTTTACTTGGAGAACAACAATTTATTTTAAAGATTACATTAATTTTCGCCTTTTGTTACGTTCCTATTTGTATATGATTCTATTTCCTGTTAGTATATTAAATTATTATATTTAGGTCACGTTGAGGCTAACTTTTCATCTATATTTTAAGCAGGAAATTGATATATTAAATTTTAAAAAAAAGAACTCTTTCATACTTGTATCTTTATGAGTAATTACAAATTAAGTACAGATCAGGATACCAAAAAATATTATTATAAACATACTTTATTTGTGAAATTCTTATGCAGAACATTTGAGTTTTTAAATACACACTCAATAACAAAAACACGACTTACCAAGATAGAGTTGCCCAATAGAGACAGACATTGGAGGATAAGATAATTATGTACAGAATAGAAAAATATTAAAATTTCAGAAACATTAAGTGATTAATTTCAGAGTTACATAGTTTCAAATTAACAAGCTTAATGTGGTGTTGATCCTCCTTTAGCCTGGATGCAAGCTGCCACACGACGTGGAATAAAGGTATAAAGCTCTCTGATGGTCTCCAGCGGTATTTCTTGCCAAATGTTTTCCAATTGTCGGGCTAGGTCATCAACATTCCCTGTTGGATGCAGACACCTTCCCATCATATTCCAGACATGCTCGAGTGGAGAGAGATCTGGCTGGCCAAGGAAGTGTTTGACAAGCTGTAAGACAATCCATAGCAACACGTGTCGTATGGGGTATGGCATTATCTTGCTGAAAAATAAAGCTAGGTATGTAAAAAGGAACGGTAGCAAAACAGATCTCGGAATGTCATCGACGTACCTCTGTGCTGTACGTGTGCTTCTAATGACGACCTAAGGGATCTGGCTATCAAGGGTAATGACACCCCAGATTTTAACTCCTGGTTTAGAGTCTGTGTGTCGTACAATAGTGAAAGCAAGATCAGCACGCTGTACTGAGCGTCTCCAGACACGTCTTCGATGATAGTCAGGGCACAGTTGGAAGCGGGATTCGTCGTAAACGCCATAGATCCCCAGTCAGCATCATTCCAACCTAATCGAACCATGCACCACTGTACTCTGGCTCGACAGTGAACAGGTGTGAGTGGCAAGTGACGCAGCGGTCGGTACGAATATAGTTTCACTCTATCAGCCGTCTGTGAACAATTATGCTGGAAACTCGTGTATGGGTCGCACGGCTGATGACTGATAACGATGAAATCAGACACTGTGACAGCAGATCTTACAATCATTTAGTCCTTCCAACCTGCTGTGCCCCTAGATCGACCACTATCATCATGATGCTGAAATCTATTATTGTCAACCCATTATTGTCAGCACCTTCTAATCTCCGCATCACTTCTTCCCATATGACGAGGTATTCTCCGATTCGCCCAATCTGCCCCTTTCTATCCAATGATACGGCCTCTTTCAAACTGTGACAGTTGCTCGTGATGGGCACGAATCCCGCAGCGAGGCATGTTTTCAGTCACTGAAATGTATCCTATATCTCAATGCAACAGAAAATTTGACTATCAAATTAAGAATCGCTTCTTATATACACCTGCTGAGTGTGCAGTTCCGATGCACTGTAGCTTCCGCTATTGAGTCATCGGACACCAAATTTTAATCATTTGCATGTTCAGTGCAAATGTTTTTGCATACGAAATTTCACGCTTCTTTACGGCAGCTTCTTGGTGCATCGTCTTTTTTTTATTGTAGAGTGTATAAACCTCCAACTGTCTTTATTGCCTACGTTTAAATTTATTTATATTTATTGATGTTATCTATAATTTAAAATTACAACATTTACAGAATTATATCTAATCTCTCGGAACGGTACTTCAAACGAAATACTACGCAACAAAGACCTACTTTAACTTTCATTTCATTCAGTTTATTCCGACGCGTATTCATTCATTCTGATCTCGCGGTGATGAATCTATTGAAAAGATTCTGCCAAATAAAGATGTAAAGGTAAAAATCTTCAAGCTTCTTCAACTGGTATGTTTAAGAGTTCATTGCTCTTGACTTCACTTCTTTTCCCCTCAATGGCACCTTACAAGAGGAAAGAAGGAGAAAATATCTCGAGACATATTTCTTGCTCCTTTCTCAAAAGGACTATTGTGGGAGAAATCTTTGTGATAGATAAAATTATTATTTGCTTGAGGGGAAGTATCTGTTGGATGAAAAATTTCGTCGCTTCCATTTTATTCTCTCGAGAGTGGAGGACAACGAACGAGAGAAATACCTTCTTATTTCAGTAGCCCAAAACCATTATATTGGCAACGGAAGAGACTTTAAGCAATCCGAGAAGGACTACTATAATTTTAAGAGTTTGAGAGCTTATATGCTGCATACATTTCAGTCTCTTACGTTAGGTTATTCACGATTTTATCTTTGCTAACCTCTAGAATTTTGTGGGAATTTTCAGAAAATTACAGAAACGGGATTAAGTAAATGATGAAACTCAAAATTGTAGTAAACTGATTTATGGATAGTGATATATAAGTGAAATAGAATTGAAAGAAAATTGAAGGGAACAACAAGCGGTATAGATCATTGTAGATTATACTGAATCATCGTAATTTGTTGTTTGGATGGAAGTGACTCCCACAAGTTAAAGCACTAAGATTCGAATTTGCTGTTATCGAGAAGTGTTTGATTCATAACGAGTAGTTTGATAAGCTTAGACTTTATTATTAGGTGATAAACTAAGACTAACTGAGTTCTAAGAGATTCGAGAGAAAGCAAACTTATCTATTTTTAGTAGTTACTCGTAATGAAATGTTTGTCTTGCTCTAATGTACCTTCATTTAGAGTTTTGAAATTATTGACTATTTAAATTGGAATATAAGGTTACTGGAGAGTAATTTAATGAGCCAAACACGCCACATGGTTTATAGAAATTATTAGGATTGGTAGTGCTTACATTCCTTTTTTTTTAAAACGCATTGCTTTATTTTCCTTATTTGATATAATTTCATCAACGTACGAAGGTAGTTCAATGAGTCCTCATAAAAAATTATAAAAACAAATTATTTTAGGCAGAATTTTTTCAGCATGATCACTTTTTTGCTCTATACATTTTTCAAGCGTTTCTGCAACTTTTTAAAGCTCTCAATACCTTTGAACCATTTTTTTTATTAATGAATGTAAAAATTTGTTTTTTGTGAGCTATGTAGTTGTTTATATTCAGAAAAATAATTTTACATGAAAATTTGAATACATTGTTAACACAATTTTAAAAATTCAATTTTTTTAAAAAAAAATTGAAAAATTTCAAAACTTTACTTCTTCTTTATTTATTAATTTTTACTATAGAAAAGTTTTGTAATATTCTCATGGATATTTTAAACAAATTTATGGATATATTTTGTAATAACTTATTAAGTTTTGGAGAAAAAAAAATAAAATATTGGTCGGCATGCTAAAATTCAGCATTAACACGGATATCCCTTACATTACTATTTTTTTTTTAAAAAAAGTATACGTTTCTTTACAAAATGGATCCCTAATTTTGTTACAATTATTATATATAACATAATGAAAAAAAAAGTGGAAGTGATTATTTAACATTTGTGGGAGGAGTATCATTTTAAATACAATGATGTATCGCAAAAACACAAACTGAGAAAAACTTTTTTAAAGCTTATAACTCAGAAAAAATAAAATATTATATGCTTCAATTAACTTAAAATACTCTTTTCTATCATAAGCAATATATTTTTCTTCGAAATAATAGCATTTTCATAATATTTCATTAGATATTTTTTATAACTGATAATATTTTTCAAAGTATTAATTACAATCGACGAACATGACAAATGAAGAAACTGCAAAATAATAATAAATACAACCATTTTTTATAATTTAGTATTTCATATATCACCAATATTATATTTATATGAAAATATATAATGATTAAAAACACAAATTATGAAAAGAATTTAAATATTATACACGCACATTTTATAATGAAAAAAAATTATGATACAGATTTACATAATTATTTGCACCTCAAAAGTATCCTGGTCTATATGTAAAATCTTCCCTTTTTTCATCATTAATGCTTCTCTTTTAAAAACTGCTTTCTTTACTAGTTTATGTTCACACTGATATTTGTTGTTCTTACATCTCATTCTATACAATTTTTTTCTCGATTCCAGTTGTACACCAAGATCGTGCCTGCATTTTCGAAAAGCTTTGCACATAGCTTTTTGTGTCTCCTTGATACTTCGTAAAGTCAACTTGTTAAATTAACAAATGGCTTCTGTTACTCCATGTATCACAAGATCTTTATGCAGAAATATTTTTTGGACACTTTGACCGAATCATATTCTGCAAACTTTCGTTTGCATTTTTCTCTCTTTGCTATTGCAGATTGGTAAAAACACCACGAATCAACATCTATTGAACATTTTGAATGTTGAGGCTTTTTGTCAGTAGAAATGCTGTGATGTAATGTGGAATATATTGCTCTTTTCATGGCAAGAGCATCCCCTTTGTTTTTTAATGTGGCCTTCTGATTATAAGAAGTTAATTTCTTTATGGTAGTATTTTTCAAAGTTCCTTAAGCTTTTCCACCTAATGAGATGAATAAAGCTCTCGATTCCTTGATAGCATTCCGTAAAGCAATGTCTAACCTTTTACTCACATGGTTTATGAATTCCTCTTTTTTTATTCTGACATTATCCTCATAGATATTTCTTTCAGATAAGTAATTAAAGGTTTAACAAACTCCATCAGACAAAAATGAAGAATATTGAAATCCCAATGATTACGATCTTTCCCACAGTATCAAACCTGCCTCCATTTCCATCGAACCCGATGAAGATTGATATCACACTTATTCTTATGCCCTTCAAACCACATATCATATTCTGCTCTTGATTTTCCAAGTTCTCTTTTTGCTATGGAACAAAGTCGACATACTTTGCACATAACTTCAAAGTCGATGACATAGCCAATAAGTATATCGATGACACAACCAATAGCAATTTAAGATGTATGGCCTCGTGTCATCCAAATACTATCGAAAGAAACACTTATGTTGACAAATGGGACATCAGCAGGTACTTCATATGCATTTCGTACTTCAGATTGTACTTCTTTTAGCATAGTATTTGCAGCAACACGTTAGGCTTTGTGAAGAAGTTTAGTACATTTGCTGAATGTCCTCGATGAAAAATGCAAGATATTTGTGGCCACATAAATTTATTAATGGCTGAATAAGCTTTTCCAGTGTTGCAAAATGCTTGTGTAACCCGTAAATTGATATCGGGAACATTATTTGTTTGCTTTTCATTTGATATTTCTTCAGCACAAACTTTAAAGCACAAGAACTGCAGATTAAATTTAAAGTATAGGAAAATCCTAACTTTTTTCTACGTTCTAGCTTTAGAGTTTTTTGTCGCATTCCGGGGATTTCAGTTTGTCGAATAGTTTACTGATTTGAACAAAGTTCACAAATAAGAAATTTCCAGTATCGGAATAATCAGTATTTTCAACATTTAATAAGTGTTCAATTCTGATAATAGGAACAACAAATGTTTCTTCTGTAGTATCAGCTTTATAATCTACTTCACTAAACCAACGTTTACTGTTCATTTGCTTTGAATGAAAACACCGTTTTATGCGAGATATTTTTTATCTTCAATTCTCAAAAAATTAAGCACCGAAAACTTCAACAGATTCAGCACAAACAATAATGAAAAAAAGTCTTGATAAAAACTGTAAATTTTCTCAATATAAAACGTGTTTATAATTAGCTCGGTATCGAAACTACAATTGAAACACGAGATATCAACAACACATCGCTTACAATGAACGTTGTAGTCTCAAGAAGAACTCTAAAATGTTATAGTTATGATTAAAACGAAATGAAATTAATTTTAGAAATGTATTTTTAAGAAAATAACATAAAATTAGAAAACGGCGTGGTCAAGTCACAAAGCATTTTTGTTTACATTTTTCAATTTCATTTTTTCAAGCCTCTCGTGCTGTTACATACAAAAGTAGTACATTAATCGAAAGATAATAATTCAGAAATTATTTCTAAATTAAAATAAAAGAAAATCAATTTTTTGGTCATTTTGGGGATGTCGAGTCCCCTCAAAGCCAATTAAGAAGTAAGATTTCAGAAGATCCTTAAAATGGGTAATTGTTTTGATGATGGCATCTACGTTTGAAGTGAACCGTTGCTTATCGATGCATTTTTTTTAAATTGTCCAAATAAAACAATTCACTGGGGCCAAATCCAGTGGAGGTTACAATAATTTTAAATTTAATTTTTTAATTTCGGCCATCAAAACTGCACAGGCATGCACACTTGCATTGTCTTGATGGAAGAGAATTTTTTTTCTCGAATAAAGACGTTTTGTTTTGGTTTTTTCGCTCAACCGGTGCAATAATGACGCATAATAATACTCTCCAGGTACTGTTATTTCTTTTTCTAATAAATCGGTATATATAATTCAGTATAAATCTCATAAAATGGATACTATGACCATGCATGCCAATCTGCTTACTTCGAAGCACGTTTGCCTTCAAAAACTCACTGCTTTGACTGTTTGTTTCTCTTTATATTGTAGTAATATATCCATATTTCGCTTACATTTATGTACTTGTATAGTCACAGAAATTCGGCAGGATTACGAACGAAGAAGGGCCAAAATATTCGTATAATCGACCACACTATTGAATTTATTTTCCACTGAAATCAAACACAGCAGCCATCTTGTCGAGATTTTTTTCACACCCATTTTCTCGTGTAAATTTAAGAACACTGTACTTTGCGATATACCAGCAGCCTTAACTAATCTGGACACTTTGATTTGTAGACCACTGAAAACACTATATCATGGATTTTGTCAATAATTCTTTGAATAGTCACTTTCATTGGACGTCCCAAACGACGCTCCTCTATTGTGGATGTACGGCCCCATTTAAACTCCATAACCCAATTGTAAACAGTTGAAAACGCAAAAGCAGATGTACCATGAACGTCAACCAAATCATCTTGGATTTCTTTCAATGTTAAGGCTTTGAAGTATAAGTCTTTAATTCCGCTCGAAACTCATTTTTCCTATTTTTCTAAATAAACAGATTTCTTTTTCCAATCGAGAATAAAAATGAAATCATGAGAATAAAATAACTAATACTTAGCTTCTCTAGTAGAGTTTTGATTATTATTAAAATAACTGCTTTCTATGCTGCGAGTGCCGACTCTTAGGTTTACTATGAACTTATTGAGTGACTTTCATATAAGGTATTACCTATAATATTTCTAGTATAACGCGAACTAGTGATTTTTTTTTTACTTCAGCAACAGACAAGTATGTAAAGGAGATCAGAATATAATTCATTTCAATCATTCAAGTTGTATTTCGTCTCAATTTATGATACAAAGTGAAGTTTTTTCAGCTTACCACATTGCTCACATTTTCTTTTTGTAACTTATTGCTTGATTTTCATTTATTAATATACTTTCTTCTGTATAAAAATTATTACCATAAAACAAAGTTACAATATTTGTTTGCTGCAGTTCTGTAAAAAAAGAATCATAAAATCAGTTAACTTCCTTTAACTAAAATATTCCTCATAATATAAAAGGAGATAAATCACTCCCACAAGTAAACATACTCATTTATGTCGTGACAATATTTAATATAATAAAAAAAGATAACATATTCATACACAAAGCTTGATTATGATAATTTCAGTTTTAATTTATTTTAGTTCTTGAATTTTAAGAGTTAAAACAGAAAGCTACTAAAACGTAAATCAATAAATTTACAAAGCATCTTTGCAAAGATTGGATGAACATTTCCTATTAAACTGCCTTCCTGATTACTTGACGAAATAAAAAAATGATCAAAGCAAGTTTTTTTTCTTTGAATGATTCTTGAATGAATTTAGCTGTATGCTAAAAATTGAAAGCAATACTTGTATACCTCTTATGCAAATACCCAAAATGCATTAATATAATTAGAATAAGCATTTCTTAGTTAAAAATTTGTGCAAAGACATATTTACTTTATATATATATATATATATATATATATATATATATATATATATATATAAGAAAGATATTAAACGTTTATTCTAACATCACTAAAAGATTACGAATTCATGACTGAAATGAACAGTTCTTTTTTCAAAATAAGATTATTTATTGGTTCTAGTGGAGAGATCTTTGCTTTCTGATGAACTTAGCCCGACTTCGGCTACCAAGACCTAAAAAAAGAGACTATATGAAGATTACACAAGTGCAATACAGAACAGCATAAGAGAGAGGAGTAAAAGTGTAAGAGAATAAAAGAAAGAGAGTGAGAATCTTCACTTGCTTTGATTTTTATAATAGGGAGTTTTGATAATAGAAGTCATAGAAAACGTACCACATGATTAGGGGTTCCAACGACTTCCAACTATAGACATGTAATCTAGTAGGGGTTATTTCCGATTATTTACGACCGTGAGAAAAAGGATTAAACAAATTTTAAGAGCGCGTGACCTAATAAATAAAATGTAATTTGAAATTGGATCAGAAAATAAAAATGAACTTTTTACTTTTGAATTAGTGAATGGGAGAAATTAGAAAATCAAATTTGTTTTAAAGAAATTATTAAATTAAAGTTAAATCATTATTAAAGTAACCAAGTACAAAGCTCCAAAGATATGTTTTTAACTAATGCAAACTTTCCCTATAAATGCATATTTTGTAACCTATGGAGCTTCAAATTTAGAAAAACACCCAAGAATTGTCCTGATGGTGTATATTTTTACTGTCAAAAGGGAATTTTATACAAATATAAGCAAAAGTTAAGTCTTTTCGCAGAACAAGATAATTTAAAGAAAATAAATGTATTGATATTTTAGAAAATTAATAATACAGAAATGTAATATTATCTAGAGAATGGACTATTATTTTAATAATACGAGTATAGCTCTTACGTTGGAAGTTATGGTAGTTCGAACTCTGAAAACTGAAATTCTCCATAAAAGTCATTTGTAATTTTCCATTCATTAAAATATAAATTTTTTTCTTCTCACTTTCAAATCTCAAGAATAATCTGTTCTACGAATAAGTGTTTGAAAAACATGTAAATAAAACTTTAGATTCATTGATACGTAACGTTTTGAGATATTCTGTTTTGAAGTAATGATAAACATAAGAAACAAACTCCTTTTATAGACTTTCCTGTCCCAGAAATTCCTGATCAAGTAATATATTAAAACTGCTGTAACTCAGTTTGCAAATAAAATAGAAACGAATTTCAAACAGACTTTTAAAAATAAATTACTGAGTTTTGACACGAAAGCAAAAAACTGCAATATTTTGACCAAAAATTGTGCTTTGAAGCTATCGTATACTGTCATCTGAACTCATAATTCCAAATGAAATATTGCTTCCTATATTTCAAATATTATGGGGGAAATACTGTTAGGTTAAACTGATGGCAGTTTTGACAATATCGGGTAATTGATAATTCATTGTGAGTTTACCTTAAGTATTACTTCTAAACGTGAGAAATATCATTTCTAAAAATATTATATATTTGTATGAACTCATATTCATATTTATTTTTTTTCAGTTGTCACTGGTTATTCACACATTCTGGCTATTTAGGATAAATTTATACAATTCCATTGCAATAATGCCCACCTATAGATCTAGAACTGGATTACCGAAAATAAATTCTTATTGAAAGATGAGCTAAAAGTGTTTATTTAACAGTAAAATTATAATTGGAAGTGCTAGTATAATTTTGAAGTGTTAATTCAATCAAATTATAAAATTAATTTAATAATAAATTGAAAATTCAAAAAGATAAAATATTAGGTCATTCCCATGCCTTGTAAATTTCTCCCAAAATTTAAAAAAAAATATTGTTTAAAAAATATTTTGAATTGGTTTTAAAAGCCGAATAAAACAAAATGTTATTTTGTAGAGAAAGTAATTCAATAATACTTTCATTATCCAGGCACGTAGAAATTATTTTCTGTGTTTATTTCTTTAAATAAACTAAAAAAATATTGAAATATATCGCGGCAAATGAAACAAAATGAGAAGGAATATTTTTTGCTGCGATAAATCTATTTTGTATGAAAAATAAAATTTTACTATTTTAATATGGTTAAATCAGTAATTTTCCTAAAAAAGATAATTTAAATATAAATTATTAACATTCACAATTTGCTATAAGTATTATATTTTTATGTGCCATTTTTTTATCTGAAATAAATTAACTGTTCCAGCGATTAAGAAACGAATTAAAAGAAAGAAAAATATCAACGTTTTTGAATAATATATTTATTACTTTTTGACTCATTGCATTACTAGAATTAACAGAAATATAAAGACAATTATGAGCCATTATGTATTGTATCGATTTTAATATTTATATTGTCCAAAAAAAAAGGCTTAATGCATTTTCTAAGCATTCAAAATCTGAAATACTGAGCAGAATATAATATGAATAAGATATCGAAACACTGCCGAACATCTTATTTAGGGAAGTAGTATTGTTTTTAATGTAATATGCAGAATGTTTTGGGATAAAAATGGCACCAAAATATGTAATTTGTTTCTATAACATCAACAACTAAATGTTTAGACATTTAGTTACTTTTAAAGTTCTTGTATAATTAAAATAGTTGATTTCTTGTATAATTAAAATATCAAGAGGAATTCAAGTAAATGTACGAACGTAATCAAATTTAAATTTAACAAAATTTTAGAATATTTAGTTGGAAAGAATTCGTCATCTTTCCTTCTTTTCAAAAGTTTTTATACTTAAATACATGGTTTTCATGCTGAGGAAAATAAGTGCCAACTGATTGTAATATTGTTATGCATTATTTTATATGGGCTTCCTGAAGGACACCTAATGTTAAGATTAGATGTCCCCGTTGGTGGTTTTCAATCCTGTGGAGGGGAGAGTGTTAGTGACCTTGGAGTCTCTGGGGCTGTTTCGATTCCTGGACTAGTGGGTCCGAAGGAAAGTTAATCGGTCCCTTTTTACTGCGCTATTACCAGCCAGACAAAGAGAGAGGTCAGGTTGGTTATTAAGGCGTTTTAACTTCTGCCTTTGTTGTTGAAGAGAGCCGCTGCATACTCTCCCTTCAGTATCATTGTGATGATACACGTTAACTGATATTTGTAGAGAAGGTCGCTTTTCCAGCTATTACTGCAATTGATATTCATCCCCTCCCTGTTAAATTGAGATTTGTTTGGAATATTTTCCATTTGACGTCATTATCTGTCTCTAGTTGAGTGATGGATCTCGATGACATGTGTGCCGTTGCCGATATCATAGTTGTGATTTATGTGAGGTTGTCTTAGTTAGACACACAGAGGCAAGTGTTTTGGTTCGGCGGTACATGCAACTAGTAGTGTTTTATGTTGTGCTGTCATTTAGTGTTCAAGTAATGGAAAACCACTTCGGCGGGTGAGGTATTGGATCTAAAGAAGAGTTGACCAGTCGCTTTCTTCTGCATCTCTACCAACTAGTTTAAAAAAGACGCCTCTCTTGGTTTAGTTATTAAGGTGTTTTAACTTCTGGTATTGTTGTTGAAGCGAGCCGCTGCATATTAAAAATTCCCGTATTTATTAAGTTATGTTTGTAGAATATCCAAATAACTTTAAATTTTCTTTTTTGTTTTTGGATTTTTCCATAAATTTTAAGAACGGTTTCTTTTATTCGTCAGATTAAGTTTATTCTTCTATGCTTTAATTACTTTTTAAAAGGACTCTAAAAGCACATATGAGTACCGAATTATTTTTTTATCACTCAGCTTTTCTACTCGCAGCTGATGCATCTAATTAAAGTAATAGGGAAGCTAAACGTCCCATCATAATTTAAAATCTGAGCAACTTATGTGAAAGTTCTTTCGTTTGTTTGCATAACTTGAAAATTAAGGTTTTAAATTAATTTTAATGATGGAACTTTATGAAATACAACAACGCAACGTATCAATATTACCATTATCACTATGCAGATATTAGAGCGAGTGACTCAAAGACTACAAGACTGGAGATGGTCTCGGCATGATGGAACTTCTTAGGCCTGGATAGTCTTTGAATAAATATACTATGCAGTTAAAGATTTGCTTAGTCTCCCACAGAAAGCATATGTGTGAAATTATCGTTTAAGAAAGTTTCCTTCTTGTCCTAAGATATTGGTGTAGGTTAAACATTTCTAGACACAGCAATCAGTCAAACATACTCCACGAACTTTAAGGCATGGCCTGTTCAGTGTCGATGACTTATAAGAATGTTTTTCTGACGGCTCTAACATCAACTCGAAGCATTTCCCTAGAACTTGGAATCTGTCTCACGGCTTTGAGACGCTTATGACAACGCTTAAAACTTTTCTGTACAAAATATAATTCATACAGAAGCGAAAAAATAATTAATATCAGGAACAGGTGCTTTATTTTACCCGTATTCAGCTAATAACTAATACAGATTTAAACTTCCGTCACTATCTAATCAGGTAGCGTAGCATATGCTCCACTCAACGGCTTCGTGAAATGACAAAATAGAAGAATTTCTGGAAGGGCAAACAGCCATTGATCCTTAAGCGTGAGCTTCCCCACTTTTAACGTAATGGCTTTTAGTGGGGTGCATTATCTTGAAGCATAATAGAACCTTATTTCGTTGCGGGAGACAACGGAATATCAGCGATTGCTACAGATGAGAGATACCACGAAAAGGTGACTAATTTTCAGCTCCCAGCTACAGAGAGTGTAAGGACAAGGGAATAGCTCCTTTTCTTTCCACGATTAATTACTGATTATCAAATCAAAGCATCACGATTAATTTCTGATTATCTAGTCAAAGAAACACGATTAATTATAAATTAACAATCAATGGGAAAAAAGGAAGTATTTCCAAGGCATTACACTCTCCGTAGCTGGGGCATCAAAAATAAATACCATTTCGGGGCATTTCTCACCTGTAGCATCTGCTGATATCTCGTTGTCTCCATCGAAGAAATAAGGATCTTCATCTTGTTAGACCGCACTAAAACCCTTTACTTTAAAATGGGGACAGCTCATGTTGAAGGATTATTGGCTGATTTCCCTTTCCATAAAATCTTATGATTTGTCAGTTCACGACTGATGAACGAGTATCTAATCAAGTAAAATAAGGTAATGAACTTATATATATATGTCTCAAAGTAATCAGAACACCCGATGTTCAGTATCAATCTCGTATATAATTCCTACACAAATATGAATATATCAATTAAAATTGTAACTAGGTATATAACTGATGCAGAGAAATCGTGTCTGTATTCATTGCAGCACTTTAAAATGAAGGATCGACTCACTAAGCCAGTGTAGATCCTCATTAGCTATAATCCTACGCCCCTTTATTTAGAATAGGTACGATTCTGATGTATTCTTTGATAAGTTTCACTTATTCTTCTCGACCACTACTTCTCGTATAAAACTCTTGGAATCGTAGTATCCTTGTGGCCATGGTTATGGATTCGAGGTGGGCTTTGTCTCGTTTAGTGGTCGGTTGCAGCACTGATGCCACCAAAGATCTTTTTTATAGCGGAACTGATGCACGTTAAATATAAGTCAAGGTCCCATGTCTTCTTGTTGACGTGGTTTGGAAGATTAAAGAGGGAGATACCGGCTCGGTGTCCTCGATAGTTGACCAATATTCAAAATTACAAAATCTATCGAAAAAGGTCCTCATTTTTCTTGTAAGTGTGGTATTAATAATCGCTGATTCAAATGCCGCTGCATATCCTAAATTAGCTTTCAAGCTATAGTCAAATTTGCTTTAAGCTATTTCATTTTCTCACTCACTACATGTTATATATTCAGCATAACAAGTCATACCTTCAGACACCGGGGGTGATCAAATGATATCTTGAATGAATCTTGATGTGCTAAATCATATCAAGATTCCAAGTCCTTGCATTGGTGTGATGTAGAAGAAGGTACAAGCTCAGGTGTCGTCCTCGTCATTTGACCGAGTGTGGTTAAAAATTACGAGATGACTTGCCAATATCACTCATATTGCTTCTCTCATTTCATCATGGATGCCATGGTAGTCTTGTAGTCATAGTCGCGGAACCACTTCCAAAATTTTTTGTTGGTTCGAGTCTTGATACCTTCAAAAAAAACCATGTATCTGGAGCTGATCCACATTAAAGCTAAAAGTCCTTCCGTTAGTAGAGTGTGGAAGTTAGGAAAGTAGGTGCCAGCTCAGGTGTCATCCACGTAACTTAACCGAGGTTCCAAATTACGACGTCCCCAATAGCCCTCGAGTTACTTTTAGTGCAACGTTAATAAAACCAAACTAAACTCATTCAATATTGACATGCGACACAATTGTTTTAATTTACTCTGAGGATCGCGAGTGTATAAATGTGAAGATAAAGTTAAACAGTTATATATGTACCAAAATTATTATATGTATACTTATCGAAACTTGAAAGGACATTATAAGTTAGAAGACTCAAGTACAGTTAAAAAACTTAATTAGTCATTCATAAAAATATTTTGATTCTAATTGAACTTTTTTCCAATATCCTATTTCTAATCTTAATATATATATATATATATAATATATATATATATATATATATATATATATATATATATATATATATACTTCTGCATTGTCACTCACTGATGTGGTGTTTTAAGTTATGAAGATCGAAAGTATAGTATTTTGGATAAGCGTTTATTATTAATAAATAGAGTGTACTCATGTGCCTTTTTCTGAATGTATTTCAGCGTTTTTAAATTTTTAATGTGGTAAATATCTATTGATTTGAGTCAATTATCAAAAAATGAGAGAGTGAGCGTACAGTTTATTAGCGCATGAGCCAAGTGTAATATGCTGCGCATAACAAGATTTAACTGTGGTTTAGCCGTGAAGAAATTGAAAAAAAAAAAGCCACAAAATGGTTGACAAGAAAGAGGGTCGAAAATAGAGAGGGATCCCTAAGGTAGGCCGAAGGTGCGTCACCCGTGTTTACCAAAGACACTAAACCTCATAGGAAAGAAAAAGATCACTAGGGTGTAATTATCCTAAAAAAATTTCCAGTGCTTTCATGATATATATATATATAACATCGATCAACTCGAGACTAACCCAGAGATGGCGCTCGTAAACCAGTAACCAGGTCTCACAGAGTACTAACCTTTGCTGAAACGTGTCAAGTACCGTCGTCGGACAAGGAAAAAGGGTTTTGAAATTGAAGTGAAAAATGTTTTCAAGTGGGTGCAGCAATTGCTTTCGATGGAACAAAACAGCAACAGGTCGATGATTCAAGCTGTTGTGCTATTTACTCGCAACAAAAGATTTCTTGCGAAAAAGATTTGGAAAAGCACGCGTTGGAACGATTATCACCTAAAGGTTATTAACAAAAGGTGTTATGTTGATGAATAAAAATTTTGCAAAAATAATTGTTTCCAAAATTAGACTCAGGAGTTGATCGATGTGTTATATATATATATGTACTTCACAAAAACCCAATTTTTATGGAAGCATTTGAATATAAGTAATTTCTATAATTTCTTAAAAATATTTAGATTATTAAATACGTTCTATAATGGA
Source organism: Nephila pilipes (assembly GCA_019974015.1). Lineage (NCBI taxonomy): Eukaryota > Metazoa > Arthropoda > Arachnida > Araneae > Nephilidae > Nephila > Nephila pilipes. The sequence continues at coordinate 52,203 of BMAW01007724.1, read as the reverse complement.
AGAGCCATAAAAATAAATAAATGTAATATAATATAATACTTGAACATTCAAGTCAATTACAAAGTATATATTCATATATGAAAAATAATTAGGATTTGGAATTATGAATAAATATTTTTTAATTCTTGTTTTCATTCATGATTCTTGTGTATTTTTTCATTCTCGTACGAGTGTTCAATATTCTATTGTATACTATATCAACTAACAAGTGACTAAAGGAATAAAAGAATTATAATCAAATAAACCCTAAATGTTTATTTGTTTTGGATGAAATTCCTTTTTTGCATTGAAATTTGGTGAGTCTTCTAGGTTCCTTAGTTTCTGTTGTAACTGTCACGTTGCTCTTCTGCCAAAACATGCTTGGATGCTTCTGCCACTTCTTCAACAATGCGATCTACTGCTCAGATGGAAAAAGTAATTATAAATGATTTCCGCATGTTTGTGTGCGTTAACAATTACATTTAGGTCATTATTATTTATATTTGAAATTGTTATATTCGCAGCGTTGAGGTGGTTGATTGCTAGCCATTGCATTCGATGTAATTTGAAGTCATAAAAATGATTTTTCGGGGGTATAAATATTCTTGCATTATTAACATTAATATGCTTTCTTGTGTTCTAGAGTTCTTCTAGAGTAAGGAAACGAATTCTTTTCATTTGATTGAACAACATTCCTAAACGACTGATTCTGTGATGGGTTATGAAAGTATTTGCTTGTAAACTGGAACGAAAAATAATTCTTAAATTATCCTCTTATGTTTTCTTACATTGAATTACCTTCAAAAAGTTTCAGTTATGCAATTGCCAAAATCGTCGTTACTTTTAAATGTAAATATTTGTCTGGTGTTTGACAACATCGATTTCGGCATTGACCAGAAATATCTGTGAGACATCAGTCATGCGGCTACATCAGAGTCTTTTTCAAAAGCTCTTAAAAATTGGAAAATTCCTCGCATGAAAAACGGTTTTCTTTGCAAACATTGTGTTTCATTTGTATATTTCTATTAAATGGCCCAACCAACAACTTTGCAAGTTATCTTAATTTAATGTAAGAATGTATTCTCTGGCTAGGATAAAAATATAATATTCATCTCCTTAATATCTGTATTCGGGAACCTTTTTAAAAATATTCAACATAGCTACTGTGAAGAGGATTTGTAAGCGATAAATTAACTTTACAATGTCTTCAGGATCAATCCTAAACTAGTGGTGTCAGTAAACATTATGAATCCGTTTGTTTGTTCTGACCAAATATGTGTTTGTTCTGATATACATTATAAACGAACTGAATGAATTTATGCAAACTAAAAAGAAAGAAGTATTAACCCATAAAGTAAGCTGAATTTAGAAACCCGCATAAGATGGATAATGATGTAGAAGACAACAAGGGAAATCCATATATTATCTTCTACTTTAGAATTTATGTACTATTTATGTTGTAGAATTTCAATGATATAAGCTAGAAAAGTACTAAACACTATCATTGGAAGTGTAAATTGCTTCTTTTGCATGAGAGATGAGAATTTCAATTTCGATTTCATGTATAAGCTATAGGTCAAAATATTCTCTCTCCTTCGACGCAATGATGTAAAAAGAAATTACTTTTACAAATGTAGAACAAAAGCAATTTAGACTTATGTTAGAATACGTAGACATTGGAAACTAATGCACATATTTCAAGTCCTGAATGCCCTTAGTATTGATTCCAACCTCTGTTGAAGCTATTTTTAACTATTATGAATAATGAAAAAACATTCCCGAAGCAAAATATTTCATCATCATAGAATTGTGAAACGCAATCTCGCTGTAATATAAGTTCTACGAATTGGTAATAAATATCAACAATATTCAAACAGTTCTGTCTGGAAATATTTGGAAAAAAGACTTTAACTATTAAAATTATTTTTTTAAAATTGTTTTTAAGCTTTGATTCTAGATCTCTGTTATTGTAACTTAAAATATGAATCTTTTCTTTACACTTTTTAAATGAGTTCTTAAAGTGAACAGCTTTTCCAAGTAGGTAATACCATTTATTATTGATCTGGTGTTGAAATCTATTTGACACTAAATTTCTCAATCACATACACAAAATAATACAGATAAAATATCCCTGTTGAATTTCCTGACATTTTTGTGAAGGCCATTTGTAATGATCTTCTAAGAAGCGTTTTGTTTTTTTATACATTATACACGCATTTCGAAAAACTGTACAAATTTGTCCCAAAGTAGTATTCTTTCATTGGAGGGAAATTTATCCAGTTCATGTGATAAGGGATAACCAATAAGATGAAAAGGGACTTTGAGCCAAATTGTTTTTCGCAATTACATTTGTGTTGGGATTTGATAAAATTTCCTGTACATGTAAGTGGTTTAATGAAATATAATGATAATATTTAATTAAACTATGGATCAAAGATACTTGAATAGTGTTGAACTATCTAAATCTTTCGAAAATTTAATGGAAAAAGCCTATAGTAAAGAAAATAATACAAATGAGCAATATGATGGTGAGGTTGCAGATTTTGTGATAACTAGTATCTACACTGTCCATAATGTTGTTTATATGATGTTCCGATTTTCTAATCCAAAGTTCAAAATGTAAAATAGTCATTACATAGACATTCTGTTTTTTACCGTCTGATGCCATCAATTACCATTTCACCATTTTTTACCATCTGATGCCAATTTTATAAAGCAAATTTATATGTAACTATGTTTTCATTGTCGAGAATATCAGACGTGTAAAGTTCCTTGATAACTAAGAGACTTAGTTAAAAAGTTCCTTTACGACTAAGAGTCTTGACGGAACAGTTTCTGTATAATTATGATTTATACTTAATAGAAAATTTTCTTTATAACTAAGAGACGGTGGTGAATAATAATCCCTCTAAAGCCAGAAATTTTTACCCAAGTCTTAAAAGGCTATTTTACTTGAAACTTACATTCGTCTTCTTTGTATGTCTTTTTTTTTTTTTTTTTGGTTTCAAATGTCTCTAGATAAATGAAAAATGACAAAAATTATGATCCAAGTGGAGATGGGGTTATAGAAAAGAGATGTCAGTGACTCTTGAAATTTTTCTCTTTTCCTAATAATGAAAGAACATTATTAAAGACGCGTCTTCATTATGAAGATGAAGTGAACGCTTCTATTAGAGCCTGGTATCGACAACACCCAACTGAATTCTTCACTAGCAAGATCTATCTACTAGTTACGCGCTTGTACAAGAACGTGGGAATGAAAGAAGGTCTTGAAACATGAATGTCTCAATAAAGAGGATTTATGCAGCCATCAAACAAGATTTGTGAAATTCAAGTAGCAAATAAAGAAAGTTATGGCCATAGAGGTTTTACTTTTCATTCCCGTCTCATACAAATGCATTACCACAATTGAATTTGAAAATAGACTTCAAGACTAATATAGTAATCTATGAGATTCATGGAAAATAAGAGACTACAGTCATTGTTGTAACGTAAGTAGAACTGATGTGTTTAAATGTACATTTCAAGTCGCATAAAATATCTATGAAGAGTTTAAATAATATAACAAATGACAAAAAAAAACAGTCGTGCAATAATTATGCCTTTCCTAATTTTAATTATTCACTTTGGTAATAAATCTATTTGACAAGAGAGACAATGTTTAATTAAACTTGCTGTTCTTAATGAAATATGGAATAGGTAGTTAAAGACAAAGAGAGAGGGAAATTTTTACAGAATTATATTACCACAAAGAAAATTTTAAAGTAGACGAAAAACTACCTTTTCTTTCTAAAATATATGTCTATTCACAAATTCTATTTGTTCAATAAATAATCAAAATAGGATCTGTATCTGACAGATAGCGTAATGCTAGAAATTTATTTTGGAAGGGAACAGAGATCAAAAATGCAGTATATACCAACATATACAAATAGTGAGCAGTCTTACCTCATGAACCGCAGGGTATAAATAATGCTACTTGTAATTAATTCTATTTCCTATAGCCATGGACAACTTCTTTTGAAAATAATTACTATATTAAACCCCATGAGAAAAGAAAGACAAATAACCAAAACAAAAGGTAAATAAAGAGCCCCACGCATGGCTTATGTTTCTACTTTTAGGATAATGTAATTGACGTTAATTACATTACTAAAAAAGAACTTATTTCTAATGAGAGCGCTGAATCATTATAAGTCAATCGGTAACGCAACGCATAGAAAGTCACAAATGATGTTAGATTATAATGTCAGTAATAGAGTTTTGGATACCTTTCAGCATCCGTTAAATACCAACATTTCTAAAAGAAAAAGCAATCAATGGCTCCTTATTTTGCTTTAGATTATATTGAAGAGTTTTACTTATATTGTAAAAATTCTGTAAACGTTTATCATAATACAAATTGTAATTAAAATTAATACGCTATCTTTTACGTAGTGCCTCAAGAGCCACTTACAAAATATGTAAAAGTCTGAAAATTGTAAGCGTTACATTTATTAAAATAAACATTGACAGGTTAAATTCTCAGAACAATAATTAAATCAAACAATAATCAAATTTTATAAATAAAACTACAGAATTAAACACAATAAAGTTGCAATTTAATTACATTCTAATATTATACAACACTTAAGCCAAACTTACACCACCCCTTAAGCCCTAATAAGGTCCCCTGTAGACAAGATCGTGATGTGGTTATATGTAGTGTAGGCAATATTTTCAATGTCACAGGAAACGAAAACTCCATATAAAATATTATGTAAATCAGATAGCCTATAAATATTAAGAAATTAAAAATCTCATAATCTGCATAATTTATTTGGTTTCATTATGCTTAACACCACCATAATCTGCTTACACTTTAACAATGGAAATACATCATATTAGAAATTCCAGGTGAGATAGAAAATTGAAGATATATTTCCGATTTATTAGTTGGAAATATATCTTAACCTGGCAGTTGCAACGTTGGTAATTTTTTATATCATGATATTTATGAAGATATCTAGAAACTAAATAAATCAACATTTTTTTTTTTAAAGATTCTGTGAAGCGTAAAAATGAAAAAGTGGATTAGTGATGTAAAATTAGTTTATTTTTAAGTTTAACATATTAAAGCATTATACACCACTATAGGGGAATTTTCTACTGCTGAAAACAGTGTTAAGACAGATTTCACATTGGGGATCATAAAAAGATCACAGAGCGCCAGATGAAGTGAATAATGCGGATAGTCCAAAATTGGGATGCTGTACTTCATTAGAAACGTCTAGACAAACAATACGGTTTGAGTCAGCGATATCCTAATGAAGAACATATTACTATTTTCCCACAAAACAAATATTTTTTTTTATTCGTTCATAGACAGTAATAAGAACCTCAAGATAGAGTGCTGATCAAACGACTGACCTTCAAGAACCCAGTTTATGTACACATACCAATTTTTTTTTAATATTTTTTTTTCTGTGCTGACGTGAAAAGGTGTCGTTGACCTGTGTTATCTCCAACGTCTTCTCGGCCATCTTTAAGACGCGTGAATCATTGAACTTGCGTACGTGATAGACACTCATTACCGTACACTTCTCTTAAAAAGAGGAATTCCAGTAATGGATTTTGAAACTTGAAACTTGGGTAACATTTATTCGTTGCTCTATCAAAACACTCTACACTTATACGGCAAGGCAACCAACAAAAAATCTACTAACGAAAGATACGTTCAGACTAATTGGACTATAGACACAGAAGAGACAGCAATTGAAATAGGAGGCTTCAAGTTGCACTGCTGTCTGTCGTATGACTCTAGGGCTTGCGTTTTTCGTCGGTAATATCATCAGTCCGGCTATTTTATCGTCGGAAACCGTACTCTAAATTCATCCCATTTATCTTTGATCTACTAAAATGCTGATAGTATTGCTTATCAGAATATTAAACTATTTATGTGAGTTCTTTTCTTCCCGTTACTACTTCTGTGCTTTTCGTGAAAATATATTTGCAATTCCACACAAATAATACATTTGCAATTGCACAATAAAAACAATATAAGTTACGAACAAACGAGGCCTGCTTCTTAATTAAACACCTTTCTTAAATAGGATGGGTGGAACGCCACCGTTGTCATTCTACGTATATGCATCGTGTACCTGTATCTGTTGCAAGTTCAAGACGCCACTGCGGAAGCATCTTTTCGTGTTCATATTTTTTGGGCATATTTAACATGCTTCAGACTACTGAAAATCTTACAGGTAGTGAAATATGCACTGTTATTCGTTTTTCCCAAGTAAAATACTTGAGTATTCGTTTTGATATTCGTTTTTTGCAAGTAATACTTATTTATTAATCACCAGCAAATTAATAAAGTATATGGAAGAATAACTATGACGATGGAATTGTAGGAAAATATTTCAAAACATTTAAAGATGGTAGTTCTCATGATGGAGCACATAGAAGGCGACCGTATGTTAATACTAGACTTTGTGCAGGAAATTGAAGGGAGAGCCTAAAAGAAGGACATTTTACGATTTCTTCTTCATTTGATGAATTTTCAGAAGTTTCAATGAATCTATTTTTTTTTGTTAGTAGTTGGCCGATTAGGTGGCAAATTTTTATCAGGATGGTATTCGGTAGCTGTTTGTATGATATGATAAGTGCCTTAATATTAATGGTAATCAAATTAAAGTGCATACATTTTTTAGAAATTAAAATAGTAGAACATTTGCACTTATTTCTTATATAACGAAATGGTACTTACTTACAAACAGGCCTCGTAGTATTATTTCCATTTAATAAAAATAAAAATTCATTGATTGTATTATATTCACCGATTGTTGCCTTAAAGTATTGCGATTTATCTTTTTTACGTCTGTCAACTATCAAGAAAACAAATTTAGCTCCCCTTTTCTTCATTGTACAGAATTTCTTGTAGCTCATACTTGATTTGCAAAAGAAACGTTCACCTAATTTTACTCAATAAAAATTTTCAGAAAAGAAATTATACAGTCTAAGAAGGGATACATTTCCGTTCAATTCAAACAGAATTTCTACCGAGATAAACATTTTTAAAAATTTGAAAAATGATATCCGAATAAACCTCTTATTTTTCAAGCAATGTTAATTTTATCTTCAAAATAATTTGTCTTTTTTAAAAATAAATGTAGAGATTGAAAAAAAAATTAAATTACCTAAGAAATATACAAGAGAAATCTTTAGTCAACAAGAGTTTGAAACATCTTGAAAGGAAGACGAATATGGCATTAATGTGGAGTAGAAATGTTGTAAAAATACATTTTTCGGATGATAAAAACTTATTAAATTAGTGCCAAAACAAGATTTACACTTTCAAATATTTTCTTGTTTTCTGACTGCCATCCCGCAGGATTCAGGAACAAAAAAAGATTAAAAAAAATAATAAATAAAAAGTAAAAAAAAAAAAAATTAAGTTCTTAACTTCAAAAGAAAAAAAAATAATTTTTCTTCTCTTGAAGCAATTAAAAAAGTTTTCTCTTCCCAAATATTCATATATGTAAAGCCTAATTTTTAAATTTCATATTTTCTGTAAGGAAATAGACAATTAGCAGAACAATTTGTGCATTCATTTACTGCCAGACGATTAAATGGACATCTGATAGTGAGATTAGAATTGTATCAAGCATATTATTACAATCATGAAATGATTCTCCTTTGCAACGCCTTTCTTATTAACCCTTTCGGGTCGAACGTGCCGTATACGCATCACTTGCGATCATCGCTCATGGCGAAAAATACCAAATATGCAACAATCGAGAATGAGCTCAGTGGTCGAATGATGCTTACTCGCATTCTAAAGTGGAATGTTTCCTAAATATCTTTAGATGGTACCCTGTGGTCATTACTTTAAAACTGAATAGTAGTTTTAAGATATTGACCTTCAATTTGATCACAGTCTGAACTCGGCTGTTTCTAGTTGTTCCCTGACTTCCGAGTTTCCTTGTTTCTAGTTGTTCCCTGAAAGTTTTTTTAATGGTTTTTGCTAAGTATTTTTTTTTTCTTTCTTTCTTTTTAGAGCTATACCGTCAGTACTTTTAGACTTTGTGTTCCTTTTGGATATATTTCGCTTACTTCCATTTTTATTTTGGAAGGCCTTGACTTCTACGAATTGAATAATTGCGAGAAAATGTTGTTTATCAGAAGAATAAACACATGATCGACGATCCAATTAATGATGACAGTGAAATTAATTTTTTAAAAGTTTGAAAAGAATATCTCCAGTGATTCTGATGCAAACATTTTGTCAGAGACGGACAAAACATGACTTTGCGCTTTTCTGAACTTCAAGAATTGCCACCCTCAGTCTTCACATTGAGTTTTAGTACTCCATATAAATAGTCTTTATTGTATTTTTTTCATTAATTTGAAAATTTATTGATGTTTTCGACAGTAAAACTTCGAAATAATTTCGATACCGTTTCTGAAAACTATTTCTCAATGTAAGTACTTCTTCATATACAATTTTCTGTAAATTAAAGGAAAGAGATCATTAAAAAGGCTAATTTTAAAACATATAATAGCTTAATCCATAATTTAAAATATTACAAAAATTATAACATTAGGACGAAAACCTTTTTTTTGTGATTTTATTTCTAAAGTTAGGCTTAGTGACGCAAGACTCCGACCTGTGTGACAGTCTCTTTCGATTCTCCTCCGTCTCCGGGGAACGTTTTACGACAAAGCGTGCCATCCCAAAAGGGTTTCGGAAAATAGACATTTAAGGAGATTGAGGGAATCTGCAGAAAGTTAAAGCAATCATCCCATTACCTGGACGACAGTTTTTGCGACTTGGAGAGAAACTTGGCGACTTTGGCAACAACACAAATGTTCATGAGTGTGCCAGACTTTAAGCAAAATATCGATTGAAAGGAAAGTTACAGATTTTTCGTGAATTTCCCGTGTAATGTCACGCCAGGCCGGAACAATGGCAAGAGCCTGAAACAGTGGAGTCAAAGTTTGTCTGAAGAGTCTACTTTGGAGATCGATTGTATAATAGACTGGAAGCCGTCAGCCATTGAAAGTAGAACTGCAGATAGCATGGCCGGATGAATTTGTGGAGAAGCAGTATATCAGATGAATCGTCAGAGCCTACCCCGGAAGTGAAGAGCATTACTTTGCAGATTTTTTGTAGTGTGAACTGGAAAGCTGGTAAGCTGAACGTCACTGATACATTCGCGTTTGTCAATAAAAGTTCTGTTTTGTTTCTGTATCTATGTCACTAATCTGTTCAAGTTCTGTGTTTTCTATTTGTCCTGTTAATGTCCAAGCTCCTGTTAATGCTACCTCTGTTGTCTTGTCCAGAATTTGTAAGAAAAAACTTTATTTGCCAGTATCCTTTGTATTGAACTTGATTTCAATTGCTTACACCCAGAACATTTTGTAACAATATTTGTTCCTGAATCAAATCTCCCTTTAAAATTATTCATGTAATTATGATTTTCAATTAATCACTTGAATGGACTCATAAGGTTTCGGCTCCACTTTGTTATTATAAATATTGATATTTGATTTTTTTTTCTATTAGCATAAATATAACTTAAAGATTTCACTCTCTTATTCTTTAAGCTTTTTCGAGGCCTTGAGAAATATACTTACCACCCACTTCATCAATTTTCAATCAATAAAGGATAGCGTGGGTTGAAGAAGATATTATTTTACAAATCTCTATAATGGAGTTCTTTTATAAATCTTTTACTTTTTCTGTAGTGCAACATAAACTGGAATAGAAAGACAAACGATTTTTGTATAGTTTTCAATGAGCTGTTGAAGACATACTTCTCCCTAAAAATGTAGTAATAAACAGAATTAATTTTATCTAATTAGCAAAATGAATTTATTTTTATAAATCAATCTAGATGCTAAATTTCTTTTAATTTGCCATTACAAGAAAAAAAATAGATCTATAGTTAATTAAGTGACAGATTACTTAGAGATATTTACAAAACAAATCATGAATAGTGAATTTGGTTATCCCAAAGTATTCTTATACTGTTGAATAAATATATATAAAAAAATTTTGTTAAAAATACACACTTGAAAATAAAAATGAGATTATTGATGTGTAATTGAGTTTTAATTTTATTTTTTTTTCTTATGTGTATCTCAAATTTAAAAAGAATTATATTTTTTAAAATAAAATAAATTTTCGAATATCGTGTTTTACATACGCAGGGCGTTCACTCAAATTATTTCAGATGGAAAACGAAAATATTGAATTAACTAGTGGGAAATAAACCGTTTTCTTTCCCATTGTTAAAATTTTGAGACAAAAGAAAACAGCCATCGTCCCGACATTTCTATGAAATCGAAAAGTCAACAAAATGGGATGAGAAAAAAAGGTCTTGCTCAGAAGATTTGAAAAAAAAAGAGGAAGATGAAATTGTGTTTGTGCATAATTATGGAAGCAAGGGCTTTTGGCAAAATCCGAAAAAAGATGGTGGTGGAAAGTATAGAAAGATGCAACAGCCGTGTGTGCTATTGTTTGAGAAGGAAACGCCAATTTTTCTCCTTTCTCTTCGTAGAACATATAGAAAGTATAAAAAAAAAGGTTCGTCCTTGTTAAAAACCAATCGATAGAATGCAAATTTATCAGAATGTTGAAAAGAAAAGAAAACAAAGTGAAAAAAAGCTTCGGTTGACAATTTTCGAGCGAGACTGATACAACAGCGAAATTGCTTTTGAAAAGTTGCAGATATTTTTGTATATAATTTCTGCACTTCTTCTTAAATCACCGTATGATATAACAGAAGATCAAAGCTGTTGTGTTCCTTTCCATCTTCTATATTATAATACATGACTGTCCTAAATTATTTTTATTTAACATTTTTATGCATTGCCATTTTCGAGATTTAAAGTTAGAAAAATAAATTATAAGAACATTCAAATAAAAAATGTTTAACATCGAAATTTAAGCTGAATTTTAAATTGTTCTTGTGATTTTTTTAAGACTTAATTCTTTTTATTTAATATTTTACTTTTCCTTATAATTTCATCCTTTCTTAGAGGAATGAAGTAAAGAAATAGCAATTTCCCATAAATAAATACCATTTAAAAACAACATATTAACCTACCTACGTTGTTGCAATATTTATAATAAATATAATGTTACCTAATTGATTGTCTGATTGTTTTTATTACTGTAGAACTAAGAAGCAACATGAGGGTTATTGGCGAAGGACCTCATCAATTTGAACCTCGATCAAGAATGTTAAAAGCAAAAGGGCAAATTAAATTACCAATAGCTCTGTTTTTCACTTAAAGAAAGTATAACACATGTTCGTTTATTTTAATTTGTCTAGACATATTTCTTAAATATGTATTTGTATGATAGATTACTTAGTGATAGAAGAAAGATAAAGTATTATTTCTGTAAGAATTAAATGAGTGAGATTTGATTAATTTATATGGAGCCTTTTCCAAAACAGGAACTATACTTTGGAATATGAATTTCTTATAACTAATACTATACAGTTACTGTACAATTAAAGGAAAGAAGTCATTCACAATTAAGAAATATGCAGAGAACAATTTTGCGAATTCATGAAATTTCGTAAAAAAATTATCTTATGAATGTTAAATAAAAATATAATAAACCAATTAAAATTGCTTTGCAATGATTTATATGAATATATTAGTGTTAAATTCTATGAAGCTTATTGTTACCTTTATAAATTTGGTAATATCATTAAACGCAAAAATTATTTTGTTTTGAATAATTAAATTAAAATTTGTACAAGAAACTGATAGAGATGCAGTATACGCTCGAACGCTAAGCCCAGTTTTGTGTTGCATTTAAGCCTAACGCCAAAAGTAGACATGCGTGAAATTTAGCATGAAACGCCTCAACGCCAAGCAAAGCATAATAACGCCAATCTGCCATTTTGCGTCACATGTATATTCAGTCAGTTCCATAAATTGGCTACTTATACAAATATCACTTTCTTATTTATTCCATGGCCATCCTGTCACATCACAATCAAAACATACAAGCATCTTAAGTACAAAATTAAATGCTAACTTTTGACAGAAAAAGGAATCACTGCTAAAGGTTATACGACGAAATTCAAAGACCATATACAGTATACGCTCAAAATGGTATCACTTCGAATTTTTGACAATGAGATTTTTCATGGCAAATTTTGTGTATGTGTATTGACATGCTTCTGCATATATTAATTTGGTAAAAAATTATACTTTTCCTACAGTTTAAATTCAAACTAGTATTTAAATATACAAATTAAAGCAAACGATGCAATAGGAAAGTAAACAATAATACGTTCTTCCTATAATAAAGTCTAAGCAGAGGATAAATTATTAAATTAAATATCTTTTATTCCTCCCATCGTGAAAGCAATGTTAATTCTAATGAATTTCTACTGCCCTACTCAAATCTATCCTATTTATCTATTGGAACGAGAAAAAAAAGTGTTCCCAAATGCGCAAAACATAATGCTGATGAATATAAACTAAAATGCTTCTTTCAAAATATATTAGTTTAAGCTACATTCAGAATCAAAACCCTCAGCAGTTTTGAATTTTTTGCTAATTTTATGCAGTTTTCATAAAAGTGTATACTGTCATTTGTATGTTCTGGCAAGTACGAATACAAATGTTATTCTCGTACTTCCTAGTCCGCTCTCCGTAACATAAAGATATTTTAATGTTTTGAATTAATTGAATTCAAAATCCAATTATAAAAATTTCATGAGAAATTAATCTATTTTCTTATATGATTGCAATCGAAAGGGGTTTAATTATGCTTGTATTGAACATTTTGCAATCTCCTTTTTAAAGTGGTGTCAAAAATTCTTTTATGGGATTTTTCTATTTTAATACAGCTTTTCGTAATGTCTACATTTCACTTTTTGTTTCTTTAACAACCAAAGGGGCTTTTGTTTACTTCATAGAATAGAATCACTGACCACTTTTTAATTATTTTTATCTGAAAACTAATCTCTTTTTACCATTAAAATGGATTAAAGCACCCAAAACTTCTATTTTGCAGTTCCATTCCTATTTCATAATGTAAAAAATATTTAATTTCTTTTTCATATTACTTTGTGGTTTCACTCTTGAATGTAATTGAAAACATTGATTTGTATAGATGATTTCGATTTTTGTAATAGTTATAAAGAAAGACTTATTAACTGTAATGTACATTTATTACAGAATAAAAAATATTTCATTCGAGATTGTGTTATTATTTTCATTTTTTACCTTTAATCTTCATACAAAATCATTACTCTGTCATTAAGCTGAAATCATGGTTAATATTGTATGTTTATAAATTCGATTGTCAATAGCATTTTGAAGTTATCGGAATTATTTATTTCCAGCCTTATAATACTTATTAATTTACAAAACGATATATGTTAATAAAGATATTAACCATACATTTCGGTTTTTTTCTTGAAAAATTGAAATATTGTTCAGGAAACTTCAAAATTTAGATTTTACTTATAATAAAAGTGAATATTCTCAACTATAAGTACTATTTTGATATTATTTGAATTAAAATAGTATTTATAGTTGAGAATATTCACTTTGAGTTGAGTTGAGTTTATAAAACGTCCATCTTTATGTCGTTATTTAAAAGTTTAATTTTTTTTATCATGAATGGAATAATATTCAAGTAACACTTTCCCGAATAGTCCTTACAAGTAATACATATTTAAATGAGTAATTATTATATTAATTCTGAAGATATTAAAACATTTACTTTTTAGTAATTATGTCACATGGACTTCCTTATTTAAGTTTTTTGTTTCTTAAAAAAAATAGAAAATACTAAGCATATTTGATAGCTATGACCCTTTTATTCAAAATATTTCGTAGAATATTACTCGCATTTTTTTATTATCTTAATGGTTTGACTCAATTACAACATTCAATATTTGATCAACCAGTATCCTTACATCCTCTAAAATGAATAGTTTAAATAAAAACATTTTCCTCCATTTTTTTTATTTGGAAATGATTGCGTCGTATGATATTAATTTCTTCTCATACATTAAAACTATTTTTTTAATTAAATATCTATTTGATTTCCTTTTAAATTCTCTGAAACGTTAGCTACTTCAATGCTTCTTCTTTAGAAATATAAAGCAGCCTTTCGCAGAATTTTTGGAAGAATAAAGTAAACGTATGCTTGAATTACATAGTACTTTCAATGAATTCAATCACAGGAAATGAATTCCGTAGAAGAATGGCACTAGCAGGTGTTCTCAGTTTTTGACAACATTAGAGAAACCAAAGATAGGAAAATAAATTCCAGCCAGCTTTTTATTCAAATTGTGTTATATTATTTACAACATATATGTTTTTTGGGTAAAATAAATTAAAGTTTCTTTGTCGTAAAAAATTTAAATGCGATTTCTTTTGTTCTAGAATAATTTTAATTGTTGCTCAATGGACTACTATCTCTCGAGAATGTTAAAATATTTATATTTATTTTAAAAATAAAATATATTTCATATTACGCTAACTACTGTTTGTGAGATAAAATTAGTATCTTATTTGATGTTAAGCATTTAAAAAAAATCATCCGTCTTATTATTGTCCATAAATAAGATATATGTTTGATTGAAATGTTCTGTTTTGATTTCTTGGTTATTCTTAATTTATACTTGCAAAATAAAAAAGTGTTGAGAAAATCAATATATATTTGCAGTGTAGTTTTTTACCTTAACTTCGTAATCTCTTTGAAAGTGAGAGTGGAAAACATGAATTTGATGTTGTGAATTTTAATAAAATAGATGTTCACTTTCTATCCTTGTTTAATTCCACTATCATACTTACATCTTACTCCAGAACTGCATTGTCTGTCTATTATATATGTAATTCACTATGGAATATAAAATTAAACATAGCACAACTAGACAAGAGCTCTAATAATTAGTAATGATTCGATCGGACTGTTGATTGAATATCAGATTCAAGATGGATTAGAATGAATTTCCAATAATCTATCGAATAAATATCAATGGATAAAATATTAAAATTATTTGCATGTTAATTTTGCCTTTAGATGAACGAACAAATGACATGGATTGTGCATTTAAAAAGATAAATTATAGAACAAAGATTTTGCTAATCACTTGACCGTGTGTCTGAAAATTACTACAAATTCTAGATCCAAGTATCAGTTATCAAAATTCAAAACCATCCCGTGTAGGATATTGCTTTATTAACAAAAGCATAATTCGCATTTGATAATTAGGGCTCTTAATAGGGTAGTTCGTCACTACGTGTACTATGTGAGATTAACCAAAAAATTTTTGATGTACATAATCTTTCAGGAAAAACCGAAGCACCCTAAAGAAATAGTCTAATCATTTCGATGTTTTTCATGTAAGTTATTATATTTAAAAATTATGCAACTGATCAATCTGTCAAAGTCGATTAATTTAAGCTTTGCTCATAGCGAAAGTTTCTAATGCGTAACTAGCATTATCAGTATAATGAATTGCAAACTGTAAATCTTTTCTCTATGTCAGCGTTGTAGTCTCCTGTATACTCTTCCAATAATGCATTTACGATGTTGACGAAATGCCCTTAGCCATATAGACGACTTCGAATGTTAGCGTAGAAACATTTTACGCTAACATTCGAAGCGCAGAATGGGGATGCTTAGAAAGTCATACTGAGGAATAGGCCTCCACCAAGACCGCATGGATACCATTGAGTAAATTTTCTGGCATTACTAGGTTTTGGCAAAACCTTATCGATGGAAAAAAGGGTCTGGAAGTCAAGAATAGAGGAAAGATCAAATGATTGTGTGATAAAGCAGAAACCCTCTAACGGTATCTTTGTCAAAAACCCAACGTACTATTGTTTCTTATATACACCCCGAGGTATCTTACACTATTTCACCGTGCTTGACTGTGATGAGTGTGCGCTAACAGTGCTTTTTAAACCCCCAGCATCAACAGATTCAACTAGAGCGTTGTTGTAGTGGATCGTCATGGTTGCTAGCAGACTAAGATTTCAAAGTGTTAAGTGATGAATCACTCTTCAGTATCAGAGTAGATGATTGAAAAGGCAGATCCAGAAGTTTCAATCAGTATTTGTTTTGCAAAGGCATATTAACATTAACACTGAAGTGAAGTGCTTTTCCTACGGCAACTGGTCGTTTATTAGTCATTCGGCGTAAATCTTTAACAGACCAATGATACAAGCATGTTAATGATATAATGCAACTGGTTGATATATCATTCTGGGACCATTTTCCAGTAAGATAATTCTTGGCTCCATACAGTCAGCTTATTTTGGGATTGCTTTCACTCTGTTGATACTTTTTCTCGGCCAACAAGGTCATCAGACCTTCATTAAACCATCGCCAATCAAACATGTATGGGATATGGTAAGTTACGAGAATCCGGTACTCTAAAATGCAGTAGACTTAGATTTACAATTGATGAATGCCTGGCAGAATATATCCCATGATAATGTTAATGTGTGTTAACAATTACAGAGGGAACATATTATTATTTATATTTACGTATACAAGTATGCATCGTCTGTAGGGGGGATAACTTACTCCATTACTGATTATCCAATTCAATACATAACTATTAATCATTGATAGGAAATTCGGTTTTAAAAGTTTAATTACTTCTTTGTTTGTCTTATATGCATTTACTTCAATAAAAACAGTAATTTTTTTTCAGGGGGGGGGTTCCAATTTTTTTCTTCAAAAAGAATATATATAAATAAACATCACTTAGTGGCTCTTAGTTTCCCTTATATGTATTATTTATATCAATATTAATTGCAAACATCTAGAAAAATATTGAAGCAATGTACAAAAGAAATAAATTTTAAAATTAAAAATTTTGTAATCATTTAGAGCTACCATTGAATATTCACAAGAAGCAATTTTTAGATATTAGACACAAAAAATGAATCATTTGGCTTTTCTTTAAAAAAAAAAAAAAGATCCCATTCTTTAAAAACATGGTTTAGTAAAATTCGACTTGTTTCATTAGCTTAATTGCAGAGTGTTAAACTGTGCTTCATTTCACTAATTACATTTCTTTTTTTTCCTTTGATGCTAGTTAAGCGATGTTTTGATCAACCTCTATTGCGATCTTAACAACTAATGCGACACACAATCACTTCATTACAAAGGTTAGTAGCTAAAATCTAAATTAACAGTATAATTTGGATAAGAGAAAAATACTGGATAGAATAGTTACAACAGCTTAATTAGCAATGTTTGTAAAAATAAATTATTTGCTATTTATAAAATGTTTGTTTTTAAATATTCAATACTGAAATACACTGACACGGAATACACTGTAAGCAATATATTTCCATCAGTTTGTAAAGTTATAATTATATATATATATCCGTGTGTCTAATGTTCCCACTATAATTGTTAACACGCAAGAACTATAATTCTATAATTCATTTTGGCCTTGAAGTATCTCAATGAATTCGCAAACACTTTTATTATATTACTTATCTGTCAAATGAAATATCAGTCTTAACGTATCATTTGTAATTACGCCATGTGTGTATTGATCAAATAGTTTATGGCTTTTAGAACATTCTGAATTATATAACAATCGAACAAGGATTTCGGGAAAAAAGCTTAGAGACCAATTCGATTGTATTTTGTTGTTCATCTACGTTATTTTTTATGTCTGCGTTAGCTTCTATCTGTATTCGTTTTCCGTAATGATTATCTGTGTATAAGATGCCATCAACTTATAAAAATAAGCATGTTAATTTACAATAAACGTGACCATCTAATTTAGTAACCACCTATACGACATTAATTCAAAGGAGTTTATAACTCCTTATGTGTATATATATATAAAAGGTCATTAAAAGCCCTACTTCTGGAATTTATTGCTGTAAGTCCTTCATTGTACTACAACGCAAGAAGTGGCAGTTAATTTTATACTGGAAGTAATGGAATGCGTTCCAAAACATCAGGCTGAGCGACGTAGTTTACATTGTAATGTAGAGGGAGAAGACAGCTTGAAGAACATTCCATCAGTCATAACCTGATGTCAAGGTGACAGCTATAGTTAAAATACGTGAAGTTCATTGGTAGACGTATTTGAGTTGAATACTAAAATAGAATTTTGTGATAAAACAAAAGTTAAAAAAAGAAAATAATGTAGCTATGTAGATCATCACCCCCAACTCATATATATATCAGTGTATGTTAATGAACATATGTGTTTATCCAATTACTATTCATCCACATGGTTTCATATATACTCGTATCATATATCAATTTCGAAAGCAAAATATGCGTTTGTGGAATCTCACATTTGGTTAATTTTAGCTAATGATTTTTTTTTTTTTTTTGCATAACAAATGAGTATAATTGTACTTTGGAGATCCCGGCTCAATAAATCCATTCGCATATGCTACTGATATATAACTATAGCATTATATATGATTTATATAATCATTTATTATTTTTTAAGAAAACAAGAAAAATAAGTTTTTCAAAGAAACACGTTTTTCAAATGTAATAAAAAAAATGTTTTTGGTACAGGAAATACAGCAGACTTGTAAAATACTAAACTTAAATTATGTTTTGAATTTCAAATAAACTATTATGTTTATTTTATATCTACCAAATGGTTCATGAAAAGGTTAAATGCCATTAAAAAGACGTGAAAATAAAAGTTTTGGATATTTTTGAACAAGTTATAAAGTATTTCATCCAATTCATTTTAATCGTTTCTCTAACATACTTCAACAACACAAGAAATAATCACGTAGCTGAAATTTAGTTAGAATGAAATATTACACACACGCAATGTATCTTAATTTTTTTAAATTAATCTAATGCAATTTTCAAAATAATAGTTAATAAAGAATAACATTTGGAGTTTTCTGAAAGTACTTATTTAAAACAGCTTCGTGCCTGACAAGATTTAACATTTAATATGTTGAAAAGAAATTACATATATATAAAAGATTATAAAAATACTCAAGTAACGTTTCTGTTCCAAAAAAATAGTAGAAATAGGTGTAAACTGGATATTTCTTTCAAAAAAGTTTCCTTCGTAATGGAAACACTGCATTTTAATACTTTTCTTGCTTTGCATCAATCTAACTATTACTTTCTGTTTTCTACTTTTTATTCACATCTTATTCCCGCTTCAGACAAAAAAAATATATTATTAAAAATTACTTAAGATTTGTTAGTTTAAGTCGATTTTTTACTGAAGCTTAAACTCAATATTTAGGGTAAGAAAAAAGATATAATCTTTCATCTCAAGCTTTTTAAGTATGCTAACTAGAATAATTTTTAAAAAAGTGATAAAATATTTTTAAATGAATCCCTCTTCTTTAGATTCTGAACTTAATTGTAAGGAAGAAAAATAACAATTGAAAAGAGATAAAGTGCATTTCATTGTTTAGGAAAATTCAATTTTTCAAAAATTCTTTGGCTTTAAATTAGAATTCCCTTTCCTTGGAGGTATTAGTCATGGAACTTTCATTGAAATATTAAGTCTATGATTAATGTTATAATACTGAATTTCAATATATTCTTAAGCTAAAATGACATTTCATAATGCAGTTCATCCTAAGGCATTAATTATTATTATTACATAATTTTTCAAATTATAATTACTAAAACCTTGTTTAAAACATTATTAGAACTAAAAAACAAAAATAGTATAGAATTAATTGAAAATCAGTATAAATTATGTTACAAAGAATGTTTCAAACTGAGACCACCATTTCAGTATACTTTAAATCAATCATATGGTAGGACCACTGAACAGCCGCCCACAGCATCAGTATGGGCAAATTGAAAATGCTTAAAATCTGTGCGAAATTGGGGCTAACAGTTTGGAATCCTGACCACAAAAAAATCTGTAGGACGATTTAGCAGCAAGTGTTAGATGGTGTAACAAAACACACAATTTTTCTGAAACGCATTGAAACCGAAGACGAAATTTATTTGTTTCAGTATGATTCAGAGACTAAGTGACAGAGTGAGGAATGACAAACTCCAAACTCTCTTTGAACAACGAAGGCTTATGGGGGCAGGGGTGTTGCTAAATCCTCCGTTCCCCATAATGTCCTATCAGATGGCGTAGGTTAAATAAACAACTGGAAAGACCAAAAAAACACAAGATACCAGGAACTAACAATTTATTTCAAACTTAACAATAACTTTAAAACGCGACCTTCACAGGTCTGGAATCTGCGAAGCAAGTGTGTGGAGCAAAGATCGCTCCTTCCTTTTCTAAAAATTAGCTTGCAGCTCCGCAGACAAAAATGACGTCAAAAGATGACGTAGGCAGCCGCCACAGACTCGGATGAGCAAATCACAAGTGAATGCATCCTAATTCTCTCCTTCAACATAAAATGAGTGGTTCGCGTAGAATTCGTTGCATTTGGGTCGACAGTTTATTCACAATTTTATGTGAAAGTATTCATATGTTTAAGGAAAAGAACGAGCCACATCTACTCAGAGATATTGGTAACTTTCGACCCATATGGCATTGAGGGTGACTGAGTACATATCCCATAAAAACATTAAGTGCTTCTCCAACCATTATAAAAACATACTACATAAGATGCATAAATACATCCTTGGGTCCCTGAGCTCAATATCTGAGCTCTGGGGCCCAAGGATGGGTGGATCGCCCAGCTGTCAAAGACGATCGCGATTGATGCATATTTGGGATGCCCGTACTGAAAGGGCTAAATTTTTGGAAGAAAAAGAAGTCAAGGGGATATAATTCTGGGCAGTTTAATAACCTTTTTTAGTTGGCATCCTGTGTCTATTGCTTTTGAACTCGATATCAATTTAGGGTTCTGACCTTTAATCTGCTCACATTCTAAATTACTTCGGTATTTTACACATCAGCTGTTGCTTAGAAGGGAAAGAATAATATGTACAAATTGAGCTCGGCTCTTTAAATTTCCACGTGATATAAACATTCGCATTTCTGGTTTCTCTCTGAATGTTTTTTATTGTTTTCTGTTGCTATATATTTACTATTTTTTGATGAGTTTTACCATCTGCGCTGTTACTCTGGGTTACTTTCGGATATATTTCTTGCGTTCTTTTTCTTTCCGAAAATCTTGACACCAGTTCATTATGGCTAAAAAGCGTTGTTTTTTAGAGGAAGGATATACTCAATTGGTCAACTAACCAATTAATGATGAGAGTGTGAATAATTTTCTAAAAAGTTTGAAAGCAATACTTTTATTGATACTGGTACGCTCTTTAAGTTTTGTCTCTTCTTCTTGTAAATAATTTTTAATAAAAATTGTATTAATTATAAAGTTTATTAATGTATTTTGCGAATTAAAACTTCGAAATTATTTAACTAGTGCTCCAAAAATATTTCTCTAGATAAGTAATTTTTGAAAAAAATTATTAAACGCTAATATTAACGCAAATGACAAATTTGGTGGTAATATAATATGGTACTGAAATTACTACATTAAGAATAAAACTTTTTTTTCGTGATTTTTTTTTTCTAAAATTAGGCTTAATAATGCAAAATCCCACCCTGGTATTTTCCTGGTTGTACCAATTTTTATGACGTTCGCTCGGGAGGGAGAACTCCTTTTGATATTCTCCATGGCAAAAAAGCGTTCATACTTCTAACAATATTAGGTATATTTTATCATTCATCCAATAATATAATTTAAAAAAAATATTAGTTTTAGGACATACCTTGTACATACTGTGCCTTTTTTTGTTTCTGTTTCTATGCACGTACATTTCAAAAGGACAAATTCTACCTTGGGCCATTAATTATTTTCATTGCATCGAATCTTGTCAAAAATTCCGCTGGTCATATCTCTCCAAAATACAGCGCGTTTAAGTTCTGACACGTAGGTACCAGATTTTTTTTTTCCTGCTGAATATTATTCATTTATGATGAAAAGAATGCTGCATTATTATATGGAGTGAGATAATATTTTTAAGGATTTTTTTGAATAGATAGTGCAATTATTAGTGTCAAGTGGTTATCATACTTTGGTCTACCATATTTTCGAAATACTATCATTATTCCAATAACCAATTCAATTGATTTTTTTTCCACATGACAGGGCCTTCTGAAAAAAGAATTTGAAGCTTTAAATGTTTCATCTGTCCATATCATATGTAAATGGAGAATGTCTTGAAATGCAATGATCAAATTTCAAATTTATATGTTTGAAAGTTGCATTTAGCTTTCAATGCTAAATATTCGATTTTTAAAAAAAATTTCCAACATCGAAATAATTAAAATATTTTTATTTGAAAATATATTCCTATGTTTAGCTAATTAGATCTTTATAAAAAATTAAAGTGTCCATATTAGAACACTAGTTTTGCATTGTGAGGTATAATATTGAAAAGCAATTATTCGAAAGCAAGATAAAATCTCTGACCCAATGTTATGATGAAAGAATTTAATCCAGGTTTGTTTGATTGAGTCCCAGAAAGTTTGAGAATAATTCTAAACTTGTATAAACACTTCCTTATAAAATCCTTTGAAGGTAGGATTTTACAAATAAAGGTGAGAATCAAAGAATAATATCCTTTCATTCTCCATGATAGTAATTTTTTAAATGATATTTTTTTTTCTTTAGATTTTCTTTCTTAGTGAGGAAAGTTTAAAATACTTTTATCTCCGAAAATAAATAAATCGGCAATTAGATAAAAACGAAGAAGAGGCTTACTGATTTTGTTGTTCGAAACTCATTGAATCTGTTAATGGATGCTACCTTGCTAAAACATTAAAATTGAAAAGTTTTACTACATGTTTTGAAGCACTCCATCCAACTATGTACAAATATTATGAATAATTATGGAAATTAAACGAGGAGAAATGTCTTTCTTAAACTTTAAAATTGATTTAAATTACTATCCTATATATCATATATATTTTATTAATAGTATTAAACAATGTACAGATATTGTAACATAGAAATATTTTTGAAAAGCCTGCATTTCATGAATGATTCGTTTCTATAATAATTTCAAAAGGAAATTGAATTTAATTTTGTAAATTAAACTATAAATTTTATAAATTGCTCTATTATATTATGGTACACACACACACACACACACACGTGTGTGTGTGTGTGTGTGCATGTGTGCGTGAGGGAGTGTGTGTATGTATACCGTAACGTGACTGAAATAAAGCAATTCATAAAATAGACCAAATATATATAAAATAGACTACGAATTAAAACCTAATATATTTATCTCCAACAAAGTAATCAAAATTATTAATCTTTATTTATTTCAAACAAATTAATTCAAATTTAGAGAATTATTTGAATATAGAATTAGAATATTTCAATTATAAAAAATAGAATAGTGATAGAAACTTCTATTCTTCTGTCCTCACTTGGATTGAAAGAAAGAATTATTAATCTGTTTGCCGCACTTTAATTGTGCTTTTTGTAGGGTTTTCAACATTCAGAATGTCTTCGATATTTATGTCGTTGGAGCGTCACAAATAGCTGAAAGTAATCAGTAAACATTCGACCATTTTGCGATAACAACAAATCTCGAAAAGTCATAAATGTGCTGCTGTGCTTTTCATTGTCGTTTAGCTATTTTTACAAGTTATGAAGGTAATACTAGTGATGTGTTATGAGTTTAAATTCACAAAACTGACAAAGATCTGTTGTATATTTGATGAATATTGAGTTATCTGAGGTTAAATAGTGAAAAATTGTCTTTAATTTTAAAGCAAAATTTAAGTAAGGAAATAACAAAGAATTGCTATGAAGAAAAGAAAACTGAGAGGGATCAAGGGAGTAACACTGTTGAGGAAAATTTAAGTAAATAGCTATAATCATTATCTACTATATGGAGTAGACATTTAAATGAAAAATATGAAACGGAGTCTCGGATCACTTACAATAGGTAAATTGTAACAATTAAATCCACATTCCTAATGGTAATCTGTATTTGAATGTATAATATTTAGCAAAACATACAGATTCTTATAAATTGATTGTGGTAATATGGCAAACAATACAAAGAAAAGTGATAAATATGCAGGTTAAATAATAATAGAAGTTTTTTAACGTATATTCTAAAACAATATTGATCCTCTTAAGGAATAAAACATTGATACAAAATAGTTTTAAGTACTTTAAATATTCACAGGCAAAAGAAGAAATATCTTTTGATATTATGTAACAATTATATATATATTTATATATATATATATATATATATATATATATA
>BMAW01007724.1:0-27910 GCA_019974015.1 Nephila pilipes | reverse complement strand
AATGTTTTAATATACATAATACAAACAAACCTAGTTTCTTAAAAGCTTTTTTAAAAAATATTTTATGCTAAACCGAATCTAATTTAAATTATTTATTCTTTCAATGCCAGGCAAATAAAAAAACATTGCTGAGAATGAGTATTTCATTTATTTTTCTGAGTGAAAGCAAATTTGGTTGCATTATTCAAATAAAAGAAATATTTGCTATCAAATTTTAACAAGCAGTTATACAATATTCCTACGAATTTTCAATACCCTTCGTTAAACTATAAAGGAATGTTAGATGCAATAAGAGTAAAACTTTCTACGCGAACAAAAATTCAAAATGTTTTTCAGCGTATTTCTTCTGTGTGTTAAGGACTCTACATTTTCCAATGCAACAAATTTTAATACTTTTGATATTCTTTCAACAATATTCGACCATTATTGAAAGTCTAAATAAGTTTTAACTTAATATAAACTTGCCTTAAGCTCAAAATATTTCATTTTTATCATAAAAAAAACTATGTTGAAATATTTTCACCGTTAGAGTGCATTTATTTTGAACCTAGTTAAATGTACTGTTGGAAAATCTATTTGCCATGTTGATATACTGAATTTCTTAGGACTCTCTTAGAGGGAGAAAGTGTTCTTTCAAATACTTTTGATATTTTTTCTCGTATTAAATAAGAAAAAAAACTTAGTCCTAAAATATAAGAAAGTTTTTCAAATAGTCATTTTTTTTAAAAAAAAAATCGATTTTATCGGACTTTTAACAGGATACGCTTATTGTACCGGTTTATTTTTAAGAAATGCTGTTTAGAATTTCGGTTCTTGTTGGTAGTGGTAATGGTTGCAGAATATCAAGACTAGAAGCGCTTTCCATTAAAACGACCAGGTACTCAATCCCTCTTGAGGTTTATCCATTTTTTGCATTGTTGTTCCATTTTTTAAGTTTAAATTTCTAGGTTTTGAATAGATTTGGCTTGTAAGTGGAAGCATGCTCTTCAAAATGTGTTTTTGAAATTGTGTAAATATTCTATTTCAGTAATATATTTGAAAGTCGTAAAGATAGTTCAATTTTTATGTAAATTTATTTACAGTTTAGAACGTCATTTCATATTTCTTTAACACTTGCTTGTTTTATTTCCACTAAAAATAAAATGCTTTCAAATTAAAATATAAATAAATAGGGAAAGTAAACCTAAAAATGTTAACGTTTTCGTTTATTTTGATGCGAATACAACAACAATTTATTTTATCCATAACTTCATGTAATTATTTATTTGCTTACAAAATTACGATGAAAGATGATACTTGAAATATTTACATTTCACAGCAGGAATATTTTTTCACTGTACATTTACTTTTTATATTTACTTCCAAAAATAGAAAAGGAAAATATTTAATTAAACTATTTTTTTTTCTTTTATTTATCGTATATGTCTTTTAGCAGGCATTCTTTTTTTTTTTTTAAATATACAATTGAAGACAAATAAAATTATTATTTGGAGAATAATATCTTTGAAAATGTCTCTTGTAAAGACATTTTTTTATAAATCATGTACCATTATGTGAGCAAATTTTAAATGTATTTCGTTTATTTTTTTTTTTTTTTAAGAAATCCTTTATGTTCGTTTTATAAATAATGAAAAATTAAAAAAAAAAAATAATGATACAAAATTATTTTTAAGCCTATTTTCATTCTATTATTGTAAATATATTTATTAACAATTTTTTACATAATGAAGTGTCTGAATAAAAAGCAAAGAAAATTTATTTTTATTTTCTGTTATGCTGTATATTAAAAGCATTACATATTTTTCCTTAACCAAACATTTTAAAAGTATCGAAATGAAAAGTGTTACAATTTAAAGGCATTTAAAATTATCAGCGAAAAATGTTTGTCATAAAGTAATAATATTTATATAATTCTTAAGACAAAATTTCTAGAAATCGAGTACAAAGAATTTTACCATATTTATCAGTTATAAGTGAACCCAAAATATCTTTAAAGTATTTAATACTTGCCGAAATTTAGATAAGATGTTTATTCATAAAAGATAAAAATCAGTAAATTAAAACAAAAAAGAAAGTCCAAATGTGACAATAATTTCTTTCATAATTTTTGTTTTCGAACTAAATATGCTGTTTATTTAATGAAAATTTAAAATTTGTAATTCTTTTCTATAATTTTTACAATGTATGAAGGAAAGGAAGACGAATACATTCGTATTCCTTTCTATATAAAAAATTATATGTTGTGCAAACCGGAATTTCGAATATGAGAATATGGGATGTAATTCTTAGGAGTATTTTCCTTCGGCTTTCTTCAAGAAAAAAAAATTCTTTTAAAATTCCAACTATTACATTACACTCTCTCTATATATAACCTGTTCAAATTTTCAATCGTTAATAAAATACTTTTTATTCATCCTCTCAAGTTCAAATACATTTTTTTAAACTTGTAGTGAATGACACTTGATGTTAATACAGGTTTTCAAATATTAATTCATTTAATTAAATTTAATTGGTGAAAATGCAGTTTAGCCCAACCACTTGGCATGATTTCAAAAATTGCCAAAGTTGGCAATTGTTTTTCGTTGAACGTTAAGTCCGCGTAGCGGATCAGGGTAGCCACATATGGCAAAATTCCACCAAATAATTCTTGTCACTAAGGGTGGTTGGGCTAACTGAATTCCAACCATTTAATTTACCGGATAAATTAAGAAACAGGCCAATGCTTCTACTACGTCATTTGTCTTGCAATGGCAAAGTTAGTAGAGCGTCGGCGTAGAATCTTCATGCCTTGGAATCGAATCTCGTCGGAGCATAATTTTTTTTAATTTGATTATCAATAATTAATTTTAGTTTTAGATGGGAGAAAAAAAATTCTCTTCTATGATATATTTAGCAGGATAAATTTAAGAATAAATACCGTCATGATGAAGCATGTAGATCGCTGGAAAAAAATTTCTTTTGCCACTTAATATTGTGATTCTGTCATATGTCTAAATATATTTATATGAATTGTAATTATTTAATAAAAAGTAACAAAAATAAAATTTTCTTTGTTGATCTAAGTAGGAATTGACTTTAATTTTTTTTATATGACTTGTTTTGGTGTACGAGTAAAGTTATTTTAACTACCAAAGAGGATTCTGAATTTGTATAACTGCAAAATATCGCCCAGAACTCTTTTTAACATAAAGTGATGAATGTACGTAACTTGTTCATCCTAATTTCATTTCTTCCAAACGATTTACAATAGTTACAGTTTGAATTAAATTTCATTTTATGTTACATTATTACTACTGATAAATGAAATAAAATAAATATTTGATTTCATTTTACAGTTGCAATAATCACATTTATCCTAAAATATGTTCATTTTAATAATTTATCGTTTGCTTTAAAAGTAACTTCTGAAAAGAACTTTACTGTCCCCCTTCAATATTTTATCGTTTGCTTTAATTCTAATATTTAATTTAATAATTTGATTTTTATAGCATAATCGTTTGTTTTATACTTTTTGTTATGAAATTCTGCATCATTTTGTTCCATAGAAGTTTTATATTTGGAATGTAATGAGAAGATATAAGCAGTAATATAAGTGAAAATAGATTCATTTTATTTTAAAATATTCAATCATTTTAGGGACAGTTTTTTACATGTTATGGTAAACAGATTACATAAAATGCTTTGGAATTTAACTATTAGTAATGATATATTATCTTAAGGAGATCAGTGTAAAAAAATTAGCATCCTTGGTGTAAATCATACATCGAATAATTTGAAAAGAGAGGTGCATTTCATTACATTTTAACTATCATAACTATCGTTACTTACAGAAATATGAGAATTCTCTCTACAGTTACATTTACTTTTTTATTATTCAAATCCTAATTGTTTGATTTGACATTTTACTTTTCATTTTTACAAATTACCGGAACAATATTTTTTTTTTATGTTGAACGTAGAAACAGCATATTAATTAATAAATAGATGTTTATCAATATATGTTAATTTTGAAATATGAAAAATAGTTAACATGTGTTTAAACATATTCAATCTTTTTCTGTTAAAATATCATATAATTTTATCCATTCCTTAAAAAAAAAGCGCTAGATCAAAAGACACACAAATATTAAAGATTTTCCACGATAAGAAATAGTACAATTAATGTCAAACATTTCAGATCAGTTAAGATACTGAACTATATATGAATGTTACATACATTTAATTGCACCAGTTAGAGTGGCTGTGATAGCCTAATAGTCATGGCCTTGAACTCGCGGCTGGTATTGTTACCGTCAATTCTTGGGATTGGGTCCTGATACCACTAAAACCATTGTTAGTGGTCTGGTGCACGTTAATTATGTCGTGACTCTATGTCCACCTATTGACTAGTTGGGGAATGTAAGAGAGGAAGGTGCCAGTTAAGATGTCGTCTTCGTCACTTGACCGTGGCTTAAAACTACGAGGTCTGTGGCCCAAACCCCTCGTGGTGCTTCTAAGCGCGACTGTAATTAACAATAAAGCAATCATGAGCACGTATGAAACTCTTAAGCCTTTTCCTTTTGCCTAATGTAAAGAAAATAATTCAAAATAAAAACCAACGTTTTTATATGGTGGCAAAGTTTATTAAAATATTATTATTGAAATATTAGTTAAAAATTGTTGCAAATTTCTAAATATTGCAATTTTTGGCGAGTAGGAACGATTCTCAAGATTTCAGAGCTCTAGCTTGATGGGAAGTCGGTTAAATTAAAGATAGAAAATTTGATGAAACACTGATACACGCACAGACAGATACACACCAAGTGAAATACATAAAAACGTTAAAACTAACTAAAATTAATTCATCCGGAAAATTAAACGGTTGGAATGCAGTTTAACCCAACCACCCTTAGCATAAAGAATTATTTGGCAGTATTTTGCCAAATGTGGCTACCCTGGTCCGTTTTACGGACTTAATGTTCAGCCAAAAAAGAAAAAAAAATCGCCAAGTTTGGTGCCAATTTTTGAAATCATGCCAAGTGTTTGAACTAAACTGTATTATTAAAGAAAATATTAGTTATAACTTGTCGCAAATGTCTAAATATTGTATTGTTAGGCGAGTAAGAACGATTCCCAAAGTTTCAGAGCTCTAGCTTAATGGGAAGTTGGTTAAATTAACGATCAAAAATTTGATGACATACACATACCAAGTGAAATACAGAAAAACGTTTTAAAATATATAGTTACGGATACTCAGAACACAAACTTTCCATAAATGAGTGCACTTTTTCATTTTATTTTTAAATAAATTCTTAAGAAGAGTATTTTAAACCACCAGAGGCAAATTATATATGAAGAATTCAGAAAAGATGGATTGATTCAATATCATTCAGTAGGCACTTAAAATTCCCTTTTCCTGTAGTCAGCGAGGTCGGTCTAGAAAAAACTAATATTTTAAGCAAACATCCATTCATATGTTTTCAATTGAATAGTTCATATTTTATATTAGGTTAATAATATATAGAAAAAAATTGAATATAAAAAAATAAGTGGAAGTAGATCATATATATTTTTAACTATAAGAAATAATTAAATCCAATGTAGTTTAATATTATGACTTTCGGAAATATAAAGCCCTATATATAATTTTGATATCATTCACATATTTATATACTGATAACTTCACCAACATTTAACAACTTGGCTCACTTGTCCTTTAAATATACCATCCTTCCCCGTGACTTATCAAATCATAACTCTCTTTCCCGATCACCGGTTTCAACTGACCCCCTTCCCGATTATATTCACGTGGTTTAAGCAATGAGTTGCTTGACCATAAAGGTCCGGTCACTTCCCTTGAATTTTCGTCATGTGTTTATTAATATCGAATTACACGCAATAGGCCTATCCATTAATTCACGCTACACAGACAGGAATCTTTCCCAGGTAAATGTCTCCCATGCATTAGATGACTGTGTCACAAGTAATCGTGTAATTAAAATTATTAGAGAACTGATTCCTGATATGAAAGTAAGGCAAAGAGGTTATCATTACAGGCGAAATAGACAAATATATTCCGCTGTAGAATGAGATTAAATTAATAGCAAATGATTTGTGATTCTCAAGATATGGTACCTTGGATTGTGACGTCTGATCTCTTTAGCTTGTATATCCTTGTAAACTGGATCAATCAGCACAAAACTTTTTTTAAAAAAATTGAGCTGATAGCTGAAACTTTCCATAATAGCATTCATTTGTTCCATCCACGTATTTTGAGATATTAATTTCTTTACTGACATAAAATCGAACAACTGTGAATGTGCAACGGCTCTCTTCAACAACAACGGCAGATATTAAAACGTCTAAATAACTAGTTCTACGGGCAATACCTTTCGATCTAGATCAGAGACTAAACCATTTTAAAGCTACTGCCCCAAAGGAGTGAAAAATGTTTCAACGCCTCTTTTGTGAAAATTCTGTAATTTAGGGGAAGAGGAAGAGACTACTGAATTATAAAAAGCAAAATGGTTACGTAATTTGTTTTCTATAGACTTACACATCACTTTTTTTTGTTTTAACTTGCTACCTTCCCCTGCAGGTTATTGCAGTCTATTTGTTAAAATGTATACCGTAAAAAAGAGGCTTAAAATAGGAGTTGTTTTGCCTTAATTACATTAAAAAATAGAATTTTTTTTTTTACTCCATAGTAGCATCGATGAAATTATCAAATACCTATGACAGGGAGACAGTTGTACTTGATGGTTCAAAGCCAGTTTCTTCAGGTTTGGTTCAATATTTATATTGAAATGAAGGTGCAAGTCTCTTCTTTGTACGATTTGCAGTCAATTATTTTTGTAATTTGATTCATCATTGCACTGATTCTCTGCTTGAAGAGGTAGGAAGAAGAGGAGGCAATTAAAATATTTTTTTACTATAGTCTACTGATCAGGGTATAGACTGCTGATGTTACATTGAAAACAAAATTCTGTGATATGATTAATAATCTGAAAGTTAACTATCAGACTTTCATTAGTTGAAAGTTCAACTAATTCCTCCTGAGTCTGAGTCTCTGTTGACCCGATGTTCTCAAAAGCTTTTTGACCCAATTTATATCGAGAAATTTTCAGGCACAAAATGTCCTCAAAACGCTAAAAACAGTTCTTGTGCACAGTAAACTCGTGTATTATCGAAGAGTATTTCACTGTTCTTATGCAGATCTGACAAGATCGGAAATTGGAACTAACTCATTTTGTGAAAACAATCAAAATTCTTCTTTTCCGATTTGAGTTTGTTAAAGAAAGCAGAAATAACAGATTTTGCTATGAGCAAATTGAGCTCGTCGCCGTGAAGCTACAAGTAAATTTCTTTTGAATTTCTCAAATAATTTGGTCCTGTAAGAAACATTGATCTCCGGGGGGTCATTTAATCCCCCGTTGAACGAAATCAACCAGACCATTGGATAAAATGGTCTGGTTGATAAAAGCACTACAATAAGTGATCGGACAAGTTTTCTTCGAATCCATTCATTGAGGGTTCGAAACACTACCGGCACTCAAATTCAAACAAATTACCACGAAATAGGGTAGAAAAACTTTCCAACAATGCCGCGGGGAATATATCTCACCAGTAGGAAATGTATGAAAGGAAAGTGTGAGGTGAGGGAGACTTAAAATATTTTGTGAATAGTTCATCGAAATTATACCAATGAAAAACATCGTATGGTGCTACATTATCTAAATGGAAAACGTAATAAAAAAAACTATAAGCATACTTACATTGTTCACAAAGCAGACGTCTTTATCTTCCATCAAAAAGTCATAGTAGCCTAGTGGTCATGATCACGAACTCCCGGGAAGTGCGTTTTGTAGAGTCGGGGATTCGTGACCTGATGCCACCAAAGACCTTTCGTTAGTAGATCTCATTCACTTAAAATTCCCTGGATGGTCCCAACCCTTTCGTTGGCGTGGTGTGAAAATTTAGAGATGATGGTGCCAGTTCAATTATAGCTACTGCTATTTGACCGATGTTCAAAATTCAGAGGTTCGTCGCCAATAAGCCTCATTTTGCTTCTAAGTGTGTCGTTAATAATCAACCAACATCTACTCTGTGTAAATATGATTTGATTAGATCATTATGAAATGATTTTAAAAGTGCCTGTTTTATTTTATATTATTTTTCCTATTCTCCATTAACTTGGAATTTCAACGTTACGTTCAATTCGTGTCCTAATTAATCCGACAACACGAGCTTTCACTTTAATCGTAAGTCACTCGTAAAAGTTAAGATAGGTGGAAGTGAAAGAGAGAGATTTAGAATTTGTAAGTTATACAGGTACTTTTCACTCCATGAAAAGTTTAGAGGAAATAAACTATCTTTCTCTATAGAGTACAATTAAATGAAAAGGGTTTATTGTGATTGTCAAGTTATGTGATTTTGGATGTAAGTGTATGTTAAAGTCAGGAGAGAATTAGTGAATATGAGTTAGGAAAGTTCTGCTGGCTCTTTTCATTTCCTATGAATATGATTTACAGCAATACGCTTAGAATTGGATTTGTACATATCCTAATTAAGTGTTTTAGCCGAACAGTTACATTTTTTATTATTATTTAAATGGGAATGGGGATTCAATTGTTTTGGATATAACTTTAAATTTATCAAAATTTACGGAGATTTGTTTGAAATTATATTAGTACGTTTATAAATACATTGCTCCCTCTAATGTTTTAGAATAAATATTTTATTATACTTAGATTTATTTGATTAAACTGATTCATACGATTTCAAATTAAATGAAATTTTTTAGTAAGGGCTTCAATCAAATAATTAGAAGGAAAGAAAATAAGTATGACGAGGTAATCAACTTTTTAAATAGTTTTACTAATTATGATTGACAAAGACTTTCAGAACAAACTTATATTATTCAAATTAGTTTTCTACGCAATCTTGTCGGATCATATGCAGTTTGAATTTGGAACTTTTCATAATTTATTTACAATGTACTCGTAAATATATTTCGAATAATTCTAAATTATATTTATATAGTTATAATTCTGGATAACACTATATAAACATGTAATACTTATGTTAAAAATAAAGACAGAATCAACCATAATTAGAGTCAAACCTAATATAACTAAATTTTAAAAATTTCTGGAAATGAAGTGGGGGAAAGCGATGTCCATTCTCAACTGTTGTTACTATAGTTACAGACGTAAGTGGGGGGAAAAATCTGTGACCTTGAAGAGCCTATTGTAAAGTAATATACTATAGCCGTGTGCTTGAAGACTAACCATTCAACATCTAGTGAAGTTAATTAGATTGTATTGGAGTTTGGCACAAAAATTCGAAAAAAAATTATGAATTAGAAGGTTAGCTGATTAATTTGTGTTTCGGATTTTAACTGATTACCAAAAAGGGACCTCCAACTTATCCAGTTTTTGATCAAAAACGATATAATTCCTTCGCCCTACTCATTTGACTTGGCTCCGAATGATTTATTCTAGATGCAGCTCGGGAAACCAGACACGAAAAGATACCGTTTTGACACCAAGGAAATGGTTGAGAAATAAATGAGGGACGGGTGTCGATTTCTCTGCAGATGAGAATAAAAAAAAATGCTTCGAAACATGGAAATCTAATTTAAACAAATGTATCTAGTAATAGAGAATATTACGAATGTTATAATGTTGTTCAGTAAAAATATTGAAATGTACAACTTCTAAACAAAAGTTCTATTTTCTTTTGGCTAACTCTCATATGTGTTCATTTCTGATGCATGATGAATCTGTGGCGATCCCATGCCTTACCCTGGGTGCAATGTTAAAGTTTAGAGAGAGAGAGAGAGAGATTCTCTCTCAAGTATCGTCCTCGTCACTTGACCGAGGTACTAAATTACGAGACCCATCGCCAATACCACTCGTGTACCTTTTAAATGAGATGTTAATAAGCAATTAATCAATTGTATGTATTCCATATTTCTTACCAATTAGTTAATAAGAATGATAAAATGTTTTAATGATCAATTATTCAAAAAAAATCGAAAACACTATCCTCTTTAACATTACTAATAGTTAATTATAAATATATTTAGTTTTTAATAGTGAATAAATTAATTACAAGCAATGATTTAATATATCTATATTCATTAAAATATGGAATATGTATAAGTATTTCTTCATTTATAATAATCATTAAAATTCAAATACGTAACTTATTTCGAAATCTTGAAAGGTACCTCACATAGCCAAAATTTATTTTATTTCTTACAGTGTCTTCCATTCATAACAAGACGGAATAAAAATAACTTTGATGATATATTTTTCATTGAATGGCTTAAATGTTATTTAGAAATATTTTCTAACATATGTATATATTTAACTATTACAAACAATGGAAATGAAAAAAAAAGGAAATGAAAAAAAAAAAAAATTGCATACTCAAGAGGTTTAATTTATATGAAAATGTACAAAAGATAAAAGAAATTAACACATTTTAAGATAATATCGGAAAACTATTATCAACAAAATTTAATATTCGTAACAATCGAAATCAATTTTGAATAGCAAAATGTCTTTTAATTTTGCGGATTCATTTAGTAATTAAGTCTAAATTAATTGATAAGTTACATTATAATAAAGTTTTTGAAAAAGAAGCACACAAAATATTTCTAAGATATTGCAGGAGTTATTTAAAATTTATTCATTTTAAACAAATTAATTTTCCTTACAAAATATTATAAAACAAATCCTCTTATTGAATATAATACAAAAGATTCAGAGCATGTTTCATTTATATTAATATAAAAATTTCTTTATTATAAACAAAGAAATAAAGAAATTTCAAACCACCAAAACGACAGAAAAGGAAGGGGGAAGTATTTGTAAAATATATTAAATTGACAGTATTTTAATTTAAAGTGTATGTAGTAAATTCAAAGTTTAGATAATTAAAAATAACATAGTTCATTAAATATTCGTAATTATTTTTATTTTTATGATTGCAAATGGCAACCTATTACATTTGTGTTTTCCATCCAAGGATTTTCGTCAAATAGCAAAAATAAATTATTAAATTATTAATAAGTACTATATGTATATTGTAGCATAGTATTCTGTAATATCAGCAAATTGTAAAAAAATGGCAGCATCTCAATTGTATTAAAATTCAGAAAGGTTTGACATTTTTCAGATATTTCTCGGATTCATGATTGCAGTAAAATGTTGACTATAATACGCACTTTTTTCCATATTTTCATTCTTAAAAATGTAGGTGTAAAAATTTAAAAAAAGATTCTTAACAATCGAACAAAGAAAATGCAGCAGGTGTAAGAGATTTTTATAACACTCATGCTGCGCAGATGTTCTTTTACATAAACAGGAACTTACAGTCGCACACGCTCACATGTCCCATATTATGATGGGACCAATTATTATCACTTGGACACATCAACATTAGATTAGTTGTGAAATTGATTAAGACAGTTAACTTGATAGTATTGGCTGTTTTAAGTTATAATTTAATTCTTTTTATCGAATTTAACGTATTCGTTTTTTTTTATTAAAAATTTCAATTATATTGATAAATACTTGTACAATTTTGAAATAACATATTGAAAAGTTATGGGTACGTATTATATTCGAATTTTAATATTTTCCGAAAATTTAGTGCCAAATAAAGTATGCGTATTATAGTCAAGATTTTACGCTTTTTTTTAATATAATATAATACAGCAACCGATGAGGGAAACAGTATTGTATTTTATGAGCTATTTCTTGAGGGAAAAATTTTTATATACTCCAATATAGACATTGAATAAGTGTTTTAAAAACAAATGTAAAAAGCAGGGTAATACCAGAAAAAAAATTAAATTATCTGTTACATAAAAACACAAAATAATCGAAAAACTACAGCGATAAGCAACATCGATGATTATATCAAATATTTATTTAATTTGTTAAGATTTAGAGGCAATACGGGTGTGTAGCTATATTAAATAAATTGAAAAGGCTTCCTCGTTCCAGAGATTCATCAACATCAGATATTTTCTCCTGAAGACTTCGCAGGCAACGAGATTAAAGACACATTGCCTGAAAGAGATGCATGTGAGAGAGAGAGAGAGAGAGAGTTGTTTGTTCTCAAATTCCAATTATGCTCAAAATTTAAGCGTAAAGACAGAGGCCTTTGAGCTATCCCACCACCTCCCTCTGTAAGAATGGTATATCATGGTATCGAGCATTCAGTGCAGTAGGTTGGAGAAAATCACTTTTTTCGCTTCTTGAATATGCATTTTAGTTCTTTGACTTACTCTATTAGAATAAAACCTTTTCCATTCTGCGTCTAATGTAACATTAGCCAAGTTTCTTCTGACAATATCCTCGATTGTACAGTACTTTCCAAAACGCATCTAATTTTATGATTGATTGCTATTTTATTAACCTCACAATCAGAAGTAACACAAAACTATTGGCGAGATGGAGCTCGTAATTTTGTGCCTCAAGCAAGTGACAGTCTGAGCTATCACCTCCATCTTTAGCCACACTATTGGAAGGACTTGGAGCCCCGATACATTTAACGCACATCAGCTCCGCTGCGCAATATGCCATCAGTGGAATTGGGTCTCGAACCCACGACTCAACGAAGCAACCTTGTATCATACCGATTTAACTAGTCAATTGGAACTTGAAGGACAAGCAATCCCACTGACTGGGTAAATGCCAGCCAGATTACAACTTTCATGAAGGTTAACACGTTTCTTGCAGCTATATTTCCTGAATAAAGCTCTTAATTAATGTGATGCTTTTAGTATTTTATTTTCAATACATGCAGATTACACCTTCCGATTTCCGTTCCATTCGGATTGATGTGTTTGTTTTTATGTTACAGAGTGTGATAAGGGGTCAGTCTAGCCCTGCATGTCATTGGTGATTGACAACGACAAGAACAATAATTAAATTCATAATATGCGTGCAATGAAAGTTACAACATTCAAGAAAATTCTGCTTTACTTGCCATTTAGTTATTCTTAGTTGATGGGTCTCTCTAGAGATTGATTAAGGATACACTCCTTGTGAAATCTAAAATATTGCTCTCGAAATTGTAATGAAAAACTAATTAACTATAAATTGTATTAGTGATGTAAAGGATACTTCATACAGTTTAGTATATTCCAGTTACTTCGTTGTTCAGTTAAAGTTGTTATGTTGACTCAGAGAGTAGACAGAAATATATGATTAAAAAAACCTTACAAAATTTTGTAAAGTACAAAAAATGAATAATTTTATATTTAGTACCTTAACAAGTTTAAACTGTTAAGCACTGTTATTCTAGAAATACAAGCTTAACTATCCCCATCAACAAAATAAATTAATGAAAAATGGTTATAACCCCAAAGAATATAAATTGAACTTTTTTTTTTTTTTGGATAATTTAAATTCTAAGAAAATATTACAAAGCAAAACACACAAACAAAACCTAAAAGACTTAAGATATACATATACATATTGTTATATACATATTGTTATATATATATATATATATATATACATATACATATTGTTATATATATATATATATATATATATATATATATATATATATATAATATGTGTGTGTAATACATACTCGTATTTAGGATTTAAACGTTCATACTTATAAATGTAGTTTCACGATTACATAAACCCATATGTAAAATGAAACATTTCATTTTACATGTGTTTCATTTTTCTAAATTGCTTAGGAAATGGAATGTAAGAAATAGTTCTTTTCTTTATACTGATGCTTTTCGTAAACAAATCGTAGATAAATTCAAATAAAAATAAATAAATGGATACTTGACTCAGGAAGATAAATTTGAATAGATATATTTATAGATATTCCGGAAGAAAAAAAAAAGAAATACAAGTTCAAGAAAATTGAGAGAGTCAAGTTTTGGATAAATTCGAATATTACTTTGATCATTATTTTACCATAAATAACTCGAAATAAAAGATATATTTCTGCACTTAAGAGCCAAAGGAATCCTGTAGGAAACTGAAGAAGGGTTTGTTAGGGGCAATTTATAGAAATATTTCGCTTAATTAGTAAAGAAGAATTTTCGAATTTACAGTTTAATATTTACGGAAAATACATATAACTTCTCTAGAATAATATTGTGTAGAGTGTTTTTATTTTAAGTTAATTTAAATTTATACGAAATAATTGTGAAATGTATTGAATTCTTTTTTATCAATACGGTCGTATTATTATTTTATTTTAAACATCTGTTTGATTTTTAAGTTAAAACAAAAAGAAATATGCCTACAGCTATTCGTCTAACTTTATCACTGTATATTATTTAGTGAAATTTTAAATATGTTATTATATATATATATATATATATATATATATATATAGTGTCTCATACAAACCATACAGTTAAAAATAATATGAATTAATATTGTATTTGTTAGGATGCTTAAGAAATATAAAAAAGTAATTATTTAAAAACATTAATATTAATTATACACACTTATGAGGAAATAAAACAAATGACAAGTACTATTATGTACTAAGATTATAATATTCTCAAAGTCTCAAAAAAATCCATGATTAAAACTAAAAAAAGGGCAGTTTAATTTCTCATTCTGAATTTTACAATATAATCTAGATTTTGGTACACTTTTCAATAAGATTTAATATTTTTAATATTATTGGAAATCATAAGAAAAGTTTAAAATCATTTTGTTGCTTTTAAATAATATTTAATTTAACCCTAAATATTACTTGCAGTAAAAAGGAAATTAATTCTAAAGGTCATAAGATGATTCTAATATTAAATGACAAGAAACTTGTTTTTAAAAAAAAGTTGTGCCAGCTTAAAGTTTTTAAGAAATTACAATTTATATCAAAATTCGATTGTATTGTTTCAATCGATTCTTCACCTTTTCAATGAGTCCATTTTTATTTCCGAAATTCAGTTCCGGAAATTTTAAAGAAATGAACAAACTGCAATTTTTACATCATCATATTAACGAAAATTAGATTGGAACAAATAATGATGTTTCCCATATCATTGCTTCTGAAACAGATACATCGTAAACAATCATTGTAGCTGCTAAACAAATTTCACTAGAAGTGCAAAGAGTTAAGTTGTTGATGATTCTTTTTCTTTTCATCTTAAACTGACAGTCAACAAAATAATTTAGTAAATAAAATATTTATTTTATTTCCTTATTTGCTCTGTAAAATGATAAGTGAATCTTACTCATCCAAAGACAGAGGAATAATTTCAGAAAATTTTCGGGAAATAAACAACATTGGCTATTTACTTTTTCATTTAACTCAAATTATTTTCTGCACTTGAATTAGTCTTTAGTTATACATGATATAAAGTATCAAATAAATTTTTTGAAGATATGAAGGCTTATAATGTCGATATTGGTTTCTACAAAACAACTGAGAATAATACATACATATTGTGTATCATTTTATTGAACTTTTGGAGCACCAAACTAAAATAAAAGCGATATTCCAAAAAATAATATTTTTGTTTCCTTCTGTAAACAAATAAATTAATTATCTATTTGCTGTAAGTGAAGGGATTCAAAATAATGATATTAATCAAGATAATCATTCCTTATATTTCTGACACTTAAATATCATCAAACAAAATTTTATATATATTAATATGATGTCTATACACGTTACTAACCAAATACATACAGAAAAAACACGGTTAAGGAATTGCTGCGATTCCCATTATCAAAGTCATGTAATATTAGATGAGGGATACAGATTTAAAGTAGCCTCTGAATTTTCTATTTGTGTACATATTGCTAATTTGAATTTATTTATAAATTCCTATTGTATTCATAATTTTAATGAATAAAATAGTTAAATTAGTATTCAGAGCAAAATCTTTACGTTCAAAATATTATTTGTTTTGTGTTTACGCGACTTAAAATCGAGTGTTTACGTTTAGGAGTTATTTATTTTGTATAATAAACGGAGGCAACTGAAATTAAAAACAAAAACACAAACACTGAAACAAAAATGGTAGGATTAAAATAAAAGCTTAATCGCATTGAATGTAGTCTCTTAATATAGAAATGAAAACATTTTTGAAAACACATTTTAATGTATTTGGAGGTTTCCATAGCAACGGAATTAAATAGCGAGCTACACTCATAAACAACGTAAGTTTGTTAATAGTTTTGATTTTCTTATCGTTTTCTTGCTGTAGAATACTTCTGCAACTTGAGACATTTTAATAACGCAAAGTAATTTAAAATTTAGATCGAATCATTTAATTGTAATTTTTACTTTAGCACTTAAAATCCATTGCAGTGGAAGCTATCAGTTTTAACTTTAATTTCATATTATTCTTTATTTTATCCGAAGAGGGAGGCTTAAAATGTATGTCATTAACACTATCATATATTTAAACTGAAAGCAGGGCTGAAATCGAGTTTTAACGACACAGCATTTCAATCTTTTTAGTGAATAGTATTATTGCACTTATGTGTTAAAAATACCCAGTCGTACTCTTGTATAGTTTTTAGAAACTATACTCTTTATACAAATATTCATTTAGATGAGAAAACTTCAAAATTTCTTCATAGCTAGAAATCATGTTCACTCTAATATCATTTGTATAAGCTGGATATTTCAGAGTTTAATTTCTAAAGATATTTTGAATTTTATTCTAGAAGTTATAAATACCAATTTCAACTGGTAATAATATTTGAAAATGGAAACCTCTATTGATAATCTATAATTGTCTGTTACCTGAAAAGTGATGTACAAGTAACTACAGAAGAAATTATTTTCGCCATTATATAAATTCGTAAGCTGATCAATTTTAAAATTTTCATATTAAAAATACATTTTTAATACATTGAAATATCAATTACTGCTATTTTGCTGTTCTATTCCATAGCCCGTTATGTAAATATACCTTATTTTTATACATGATATTTCGTGGTTTTTGATTTTGATTATAAATACAAACATACACTTGATACAGACGAGCTTGATTTTGTAAATTATATCAAAAATGATTGAACGCCTTGTTAAAATCAGTTTTATATTTATTCGACATACAAATTTTTGAAGCTATGATTCTTATCATTTTCATGTTTCATCTTTAAGCTCGTCACATAAAGATTACTCTTCTGACTTCAAATTTAAGTCATATTGTTATAATATGTGTAAAGATTTTTATTCATAACAATCTCGGTTTTCAATCATGATTAACCATAATATCATATGATTAACATCAGCGTTTGGTTATCATTAATAGTACGCACTTACATACATGATAAAAATCAACTGCAAATACTATTAAAAATTATCCCACTCATAAATGCTTTTTCGAGCATCCAAACTCATGTGATAATTTAAGCAAGTTGAATTATGAGTAGTAACTGTTAATTGTTAAAATATTGTTCTTATTATCCTGGAATTAAGTCATGATTAATTTAAATTGAATTCAAATAGTTTACATTATTGATCTTCTTAGATAGTTCAAGTGAATAGGCTAAATTTTAAATTAAGTTGAAAAATATTCACAAATTTATTTCTTTGTGAATGTTATGTATATACTTTTTTATTTGCTTAAAGAAACCTTTTTAATTTGTCTATCGTAATGTATCAAACTGCTTGTAGCATTTGAAAAACTAATCACAATTTGTTTCGAAGTGCTATAGGAATGATTCTCAATAACAAACTGCATTTTATTATAAAATGCTAAACTAATAATATACCTTTAAATTAAAAACAGGAAAAGTAAAATGGTAATAAGTTTCTACTGAGACAAAGAAATAGGGAAAAAATTTATTATTAATGTCATGTTATTGAATTTTAATATAAGTACACAAAGGTGGTTGTTAGTTATAGTCGCATTCAAAGTAATACAAATATCGAAGGTGATGGTAGTAACTCGTTGTTTTCAGAGGCAATCTGAAAACGATAACAAGTCATTTGTTATGCTCAGAGAGGAAACAAACTACCAAATATGAATGGAAATTTATATCGAAAATATTTTATCAATTGTATCTTTGATGTATTCTTCTTTGAAATGAGTATTAAAATATTTATGCATTAATAAATATTTTTTAATGTAAGATACAGTTGAAAATGGAAAAAAACCTTAATGCTCATTATTTTTAAACTTTTTTTTTGTCTGAAAGGCAGAACAAACTTTCGTTCAGAAATTTATACAATGTAAAATTAGGATGGTTAATTCAATTTAAAATCAGCTAGTGGAATTTTTAATAAATGAAAGCTGTTTACAATTTCATTGAGAATGCAAAACAATACCACTGTATTAAATTTTAATATTTATCTATGAAAATTATTTGGAGCGTTTCGAGCCCTATGAATGGTAAACATTGCAACATTGGATTTAATTTGAATCATTGCAGAATTCATGTAATAGTGCCAATGTCACAAATAGCTAAAAATATTTTAGTTAACTGTATAATTTCAATAGTTTTCTAATTTGAGAGGAATGTAAAGACTTAACTTAAAGCATAATTATTATTTAAGAAACTTAACAGAAAATAATAAAATTCTGCAAATTGTAATTGAAAGAGATTTAGGTATTATATCTTAAGCTTAGTTTCCATATGCATAGTTAAATTTATTTGAATCTATAAAGCTAGATGACAATTACTCCTTTTCAGTAAATGCTGAAATTTTCAAGAATTTTTTTTTTCTCACGAATGCTTAACAGAAAACTGCTAAAAGCTTAGAAGAAAAATAGGCTTAGTTTAGGGTAATTGAGTATTTGCAGTAAAAATATTTTAGACAGGAATGAGAATTTATAGAAAGAAGCGGAATTGATACAGAATGGTAAAAGTACACCTGTATATTACAAATTAAAAGTAAACTTCACAAAATCGAGGAACAATTTTTAAATATTATCCAGTAAAAAAAACTGGAATTGTTAAAATAAGGTGTTTGAAAATAAAGCAGGAAACTATGATGTATTACATATATATTCGATAACTTCTAAATAATTTCTCCGTGAAAATAATATTTTGCCTGATGTTTTGATAAATAATTCAGTAATTTAGGGTAGTCACGAACTACAAACCATTTTAAGTTAATTAGAAGTTTATATATCTTTGAAGTGTTTTTTTGATATGTCACTGAGATTTACTTATGCCTAGAATCAAATAAAAAAAAATTTGGTTATATTCCCATATATTTTCATGGAAAAAGGGAATCAAATTATTCAAACAAATCATTATTGAAACAATAAAATAACTGTTTCAAATTATAGAAAATATACCTTAATTATTTTGAATTTAAAATATATAATTTACAAATATTAGTTTTGTTCAGTATTTTCAATTTTATTAAAAATTTGAATTCTATGGGGAAACATAATGTAAATCAAATACATTTCCACTTAAAAACGAAACCGAAACTCAACTATTTATTTGTTGTTTTGAACAAATGGTTGTCAAATTAATGTAAAATCTCATTGAAGAAGCAGATAAAATGAAGTTTATAGACAAATTTTAATGATGTAGACGTTGATGATTTTTATTATATACACATATATAAGGTAGGAAGTCAACTTCCTGCTATGAATAATGCAGTTACAGATAAGACACCGGTTTTGCATTGTTATTGCAAAATGTCGTATTTCAACGATTTGAAGAAATTCATCATGATTGGTTCCATTCTAGTCAGTGTATAAATGACTAGAACGCCAAACCGTAGCTCATCCGCCAAACTTGGCTCAATTTTTAATTACAAATGGCGCTTCAGTCAGTATCGAGTGAGCCATCATGATGTTGAGTTTTGAAGAAGTTTTTACGAGAGTTCTGAATTTTTACCTATATATATATATATATATATATATATATATATATATATATATATATATATATAACGAGACCCTCTAGCAGATGTAGCACTATCATGAAGCTATAACTTTCTCGCATAAGAGATCATTCCTCAGACTATTGTAGATTTATACTTCATTAAACTGACGTAAATTAATTAATTAAACTGGGTAATTAAGTTATTTCCTTACCTCCACAAAATGAAAAGTAGGTTCTATCATTCTCTCTATTTATTAAATGTTAACCATGAACGTAAGATGATATAAACAGAGCTTCAGTTACATGGCGCATCTTAATTTTTCTGTCAAATAAATTGGCGCAGAATATTCAAAAAGTTAGCCAACCCTTGGCTAGAACAACCAAAT
The DNA here is from genome assembly GCA_019974015.1 of Nephila pilipes. Lineage (NCBI taxonomy): Eukaryota > Metazoa > Arthropoda > Arachnida > Araneae > Nephilidae > Nephila > Nephila pilipes. Next base: position 7,731 of record BMAW01007724.1, on the reverse strand, counting down.
TTGTGGCTTTTTCTAGAAGAAACGTGATTAATATTATGTCCATGGATCAAACAGATCAGAACAAAGCAATTCGATTACAGCTTCACAGATTAAATTTTAAAGTATATTTACCACTTTTATGTGCTTATGATGAACTCTGCAGACAATTAATTAAGTATATAATTGAAATTGCATTGTAATTTCTTAAGCCAAAATTTCTTGTTTAATTTCGAGAAAAGCAGGATATTCAATTACTTTCTGTCATTTACTGATATTAAAGAAATCAATTTTTGACTTAACTTTAGACACATGCACACGCGAAAGACTAAAATAATTTAAAAGCTATTAAATACATTTAGTCAAATGAATTTTCAAATGTAAAATTTTAGAATAATAAGAGCTTCAAATGAAGAAAATATTAAATAGCATTTATTTATTGATATCTACTACAGATACATAAATTCCTTCCTTCTTTCGAAAATAATTGCTTCAAAATTTTCTATCAGTTAGATATTTTATTTTGCTAAATTACGAGATGAGATTAAAATAATATCTCAAGCTTTCCTACTTAAAAATAAACTTATAATACATGGTACAAGCATATTTAAAGAATTTTACAATTGTGAAAACAAGATGAAGCAATTATTCTCCGAAAAGTATTATTGTATAAAATACTTTTAATTTTAAAAGAGATATTTGTGTTGCGTCCTTTGATGTTCGAATATAATCCCTTTCTTATTATTTCATCATAAAGGGGAAAGTTTAGAAACATTAGCCAATCGTAAACACAGTTTTAAACTCATTTTACATTTTATTTCTACGAAATATTTAATATTTATATATATTTAATATATTTATTTATTAAGCATTAGACTTAATATTTATTTCATAAGCATTAGACTTAATTTTAAGAATGGTACGATTATTTAGGATCTTTCGCAAGGTAATGAATTGTTGTTATTTTATTTGTGACTATTTAATTAGAATAATACATATGCATAAAACTTTTCGGATGTGTTCGTTAAAGGGCTTAAAATGAAAAATTCAAATTTCATCAAGTAGTTATTATTTTTTTAAACAATTATCTTTCATCCTTTACATGTATTATTTTATGTTAATATCAATTTGTTTGAATGTATGTATATATATATATATCTTTTTTTTTTTATATATATATATATATATATATAAAAAACAAAAGAAATTAGCATATAAAGCAATTCTGCTTTAAATATCTAATATTTAATTTTAAACATGTCTTTTTGAGAGTTACCAAACTTTCAAATGAATAATTTATATTTAGTTACATTTTTTAATAAAAGGAAATATATGAATAAGAATCATAATAATATTGTCTTTACAAGAACTGTTTCAGTACAAAATGTCTAAATGATAAACAATGAAAGTTGACAATTTTTTTCCTTTGATGCTTAGTACCGTTTTTCATGAAATGTCAGTAATTTCTTTTGGTCTCAAGAATTAAATTATTTATTTCTGTTTTTCTAATAGATAAATTACAAAGGAAACATAAAATGACAGTTTGCTTATTGATCAAAAATAAATTCATTCTCAGAAAATTTATATCTATAATTCTTATACTGCGAATAGGAAATTGTGCTTGGTAGATTATTTCTGCTTAAGACATTAAAGTTTTTTACAGAAAAATTTGCTTGAATAATTGCTTTTTGATTTAGATTATTTAAATAATTTTCTAACATTTTATTGCTAAATATTAAAATTTACATTATTTTTTTAAATAACTTTGTTTTTGATTTTTTTTTTTATGAATAGTGTTTTTTTTCTATATAAGGAATTAAATTAATTTTCTTACCTAATTTTTATCACACCGCCATTATTGATTTAAGAAGATACCCCTTTGCTTTTCTTTTCACCTGAGACATACTAAAACATATTTGTGAACCCTTTTCTGTTGAAAATGCTCATATAAACAGATACATTTTCATACTTACTTCTTTTTTGTTCATTTTTCTTTATGAAGGGACATAATTTTTACTGTGTTGTCAGCTATTCAAATAATTTAGATAACTTTTGCTAGTAGTTTCTCGGTAGTCCAGTGATCATGGTATTGGACTCGCGGCAAACATTTTTCGTCGAATCTCGGGTTCGAGCCTTGATGCATCCAAATACCCACCTTTCAACTGGAACTGATGGGGGCGTTAAATCTGTCAGAGCCCGAAGTCCTCCTATTGGCGTGGTATGGAAATTAGGAAAGCGAAGTGTCAGCTTAGGTGTCATCTTCGTCACTTGACCGAGATTCAAAAATACGAGGTCCGTAGCCAATAGCCATCTTGTTACTTCTAGTGCGACGTTAATAAAACCCAAACAAAGTATGCGGTTTCTCCTTTAAAACACTCAGACCCGCTAATGGTGAGACGTCTGCCCATTCCGGGTTACTTCTTGTGCCATAGCTAAACTCGGTGTTTAAACACTAAGAATCAACAAGTCAATCAAAGAGACACTAGAACAATAATTACGCTATTTATTAACTGCTTGTTAATATAACAACAATTATGAATGCTCTCCCGGACAAGGGTTTTACTGCCTTAACTCATTCTACCAATAATAATCTAACAGACTCTTAGCACTAAGCCTTCCTCGACTGCAATTCGGACTCTGGAACAATTGTTGAACTCTGTAATAACTAAATCTCTTGAATCACTCAACTTCTAATCCAACCTCCTACTTCAACCTCTCTTTCCACCTCTTTCAACTTCTCCTTCAACCTCTCTTTCAACTTCTCCTTCAACCTCTCTATCGCGACTCTCAGTCGGAGTTTATATATTTCCTAACTCTCCCGCTTCACTTCATTTATACTTGTTTTACCAAAATCACATTTCATTTTTGGTTGGGCAAAGGTTGTTTAGCAAAAGCAATTAATCTTAATTAAAAGTCCCCAAGGTTAGTGAAGAGAAACCATGAGTAGCCCAATGTCACAATGGTATCCTGATTCCAGCCCAATGATCAACTAAAACTACACCTATAACTAAAGGGAAGTCATGGCCACTCAGATGCAATAATCATGAAGTCTAAAATATTGTTGATTCATTCTAAGTGAAAACTTGTGATCTGCAATTAAAATGTTCTGTATTGTCCACGATTCGTCTGAAACGACTCCTGCCAGGATCATGTCAAGTCCTGCTATGTTTAATGTAAGTAGAAAAGGTTAAATAAAAGGAACACATTATATTACAGTGCTCTTGTGCTAAACAAAAACTTTGGCTCCAATTGTAGAAGTGTACTATCATATTCATTAAATGTCTTAGAAATGTGCTTGTAGTGATATAAGGCATACTTATTTTCAGCTGTCCTTATAGACATTTCCTGGATTCTAATTAATGCAAACAGCTCAACTTCCAATTAAGTAAAGTAAAGTTCTTATATAAATGAGGGTGTAGAGAGAAAGATGAGACGGAGAGACAGGAGATTAATATTTGGTTGATGGAACAGTATTAATATACATTGTATTGTATTCTACAGATGAGATTGATTCGATCCGAAATCGGATCTATTGGTAATAAGGGATAGTTAAGTAAAACGTTTTTATATTATTTTTATATAAGGGTTATTATATAAGGGTTATTATAAACGTTTTTATATAAGGGTTGCTCCAACAGGCATTGTAGACATAGTGAATGCTTATTGTCTTAATAAATATCCAGTTAAATCTTTATTCATATATTTATTTGATATTTTACTAAATTTTAATTATTAGGGACATTTAATAGTGATGGAACAAGTGAATATAAATAATGAACGTGATACGCCGGGCTCGTCACAGGCTTTCTATTTATTACATAAGAGTAGAATGACTACTAAAATGAAACAACGCCGGCCATACACTCGATGCCAATAACATTTATGAAGATAATAAGCGAGATAACGAGATTGATATACATTCAAAAACTTCCAATTTCTACGAACTGTAGTAAAATTGCGCCCATTGTGTCTTCTAAACCTCTCTCATGAATATGACAGCTAAAATTAACAATCAAGTAGATTTATTGTATCAATCAGCCAACATTCCTTTATCATCTAAATGAAATTATCTCTCGGAATTGGTTGATAAACAGATATTGAACGAAATTCGATGTCATTCGTTATCTTTCGATCGAATCCCGAAATAGAGTTAGTAATTAATGATATCCGGGCGGAGAGATATTATTATTATTATTGCGTAACTATATTGCAAAATTATCTGAAATTAATAATAAAGGATTATGGTGTTGTTAATTACATGATTTTGTTCTGAACTCTTAAAATATTATAAATTTTTAATGCTACACTTATAAATAATATTATTAAATTATCGCTCATGGAAATGAAATCCATCTCAGCATAACGAATGTAGTTATCGTAGGTTATGTTTTGAAATTCATAACTTTCTATATTTAGCTTAAATATGTGAAAAGATATAGCTAAAATATCCTTATAATTATCCTGATTACAAAGCATATAATTTGTTTATATATGACTTTCGTAATTCAATAAAAGTACTTTTTTTTATTTTTTGGAAAAGTTATCTAGAACGCGCATGTTTTTAAAAAATAAATTTTAGAATTATTTTTAAACGAGATGCAAAATCTTAGAATTCCAATTTCATGTAGGAAAAAAAAAAGATAAGAATTTTTTCATGTTGTTATTAAAGGAATGTGATGTAAAGTTCTTACTTTTGTTTTTTTTAAAATAATGTCGTTATATACGATGCGTAGAATATAAAACATTTCTTTCCTGCTACGCAATGATTTATATGATTATTGCTAAACTAAAAGCTTTTTAATAAATAATTTTAACATAATATAACATAATTTCCCCATGTTGTATAATTTTATTGATATTTAAAAAGAAAAATTTTTTATAAAAATGTTAAATAAAATTTTATTCTTCTTTACTATTTTCGAGTAACTTTGATGTTGTATGAATCAAAACTTTATGTAACTCTTTCTAAATATTATCAATAACTATAAGAAAAACGAAACACAATACGAGAGACAAAAAATGGGGTGTAGAGAAATAGTAGTATTTTTAGTGGCAGATCACACAGAAATAAATGTAATAAAAATTATTCAAGTGCTTATTTAAAGATCGACTAAGAGGCATACAAATATTTTTTAAATATAAAATAGTGCCTAATTAAATCCTAGGTAAATCCTAACCTAGGTAATTATCGATAAATTAAGTATCATAGCTATTTATGTATAACATCAATAAAGTATAAACGTTTATGCATTATTTTACGTTTAAAAAACTTCTTATACCTTTTAGTATATCTTTAAATGAAAGCAAGTACGTGTGGGCAAAATTCCATCTTAATTGTTGAATTTAAGGCCTAGGTCTCTCCTCTACCTCTCAGTATAGAGAATAAGGCCTACTAAATCTGTAATTTTTTTGGTCGTACTATAGTGTTGTATTATCATTGGAATTATACGTGGTTGTAAAATTTCAACTCAATCAGATGTTAAGAAGTGTGGTAAAATTCAAGTACAATGTGATTGGGCCTCCATTCTTCTCCTCTCCCAAGTCCATAACTGTTTGTGCATACAAAAGTATTACATTGTTATCGGAATTGTACGCAAAATTTCAGCTATATAAATGATATGAAGTGGGTTGAAATTTAAGTGAAACTTTAAGTTGAAAAATTATGCATACATATGAACATAGCAAGTTAATTAAAAGCGTGTAAGAAAGGAGAATATGTATTGAAATTAAAAAAATAATTTTAAATTAATGCAAGCCCATTTTGAAGTATGTTTAAAATGCGAATAGCATTCTTCTGAATAAAAAAACGTCTTCACAATGCATGGAAAGTACGTTTAATATATAGGCATATGTGATTATATTAACTGATTTCTTTATGAAGAATATTTTTAACTGTCCTATAACACGTGTTTTATTAAAATATTTTAATACCATTTCCTATTTTGGTTTCCTGTTTCATTCTTCCATATCTTTTGTATATTGCTATATGAGACGTATTCCATAAAATTCGTTTTATTGTAAAATACATAACATCTTACATATGATGAGCACTGCTTTTAAGTTATAATGTCAGATTTCAACTAAGAGTCTTAGAGATTTCTTTTCTTCAGATAATCACATATCTCAGAAGGCATAAAAATATGCGTCATAAATTTCTGAACAAAAAGGGGGAACTCATAAAACCTAATGTGCTTGACTTTGATCTATGGATAAACTGACCAATAATACCTTCAATAGCTTTCCTTTCGTTCGGAAGCACATAATCATATCTTTTTGTAAATGATATGCTATACGTAAATCTCTTTTTATATTGTAGGGCTATAATAAATTCCACGAAACTATGAAGTGAACATAACGTCATAAGATGATCCAAAATATTTATTATATTTTTAGATATACAAATATTGTTTCTGCATTTTTTTTTTTACTGTTGATACTTATTTGTACGGAATGTTGTACTTTTTTATATAAATGCTGATATGCAAGAGAGTTCCTTCCATAGTATATCTACTTGAGAATAATATATAACATATTCCTTTATTAGAATAAAAAAATATCTTTAAATTCCATTAAATCTGGGTTTTACATTGCATTTCAAATTTCCTTTCCAAATGCACTGTCAAAACTAAGTAGTTAATAATTCAAGTTAAAAACCAACGTTTTTATATGGTGGTAAAGTTTATTAAAGAAAATTATTGAAATATTAGCTAAAATTGATCTCAGATATCTAAATATTGTATTGTTAGGCAAGTAAGAACGGTTCCCAAAATTTCAGAGCTCTTGCTTGATGAGAAGTTGGTTAAATTAACAATAGAAAATTTGATGACACACTGACACACACACCAAGTGATATACATAAAAACGTTAAAACTAACGAAAACTAATTAAATCATCCGTTAAATTAACTGGTTGGAATGCAGTTTAACCCAACCACCCTTGGCGACAAAACTTATTTGGCGGTATTTTGCTAAATGTGACTACCCTGTTTCGTTTTACGGACTTAACGTTCAGCCAAAAAAATCGCCAAGTGTGGTGCCAATTTTTGAAATCAGAGCAAGTGGTTGCTCAAAGTTGCATTATTAAAGAAAATATTAGTTAGAACGTTTCGCAAATGTCTAAATATTGCATTGTTAGGCGAGTAAGAACGATTCCCAAAGTTTCAGAACTCTAGCTTGATGGGAAGTTGGTTAAATTAACGATCGAAAATTTGATGACACACACAAACACATACCAAGTGAAATACATAAAACCGTTTTAAAAATAATTGGCAACCAAATATTGTTTCACTAAACAAAATTTTTTGATACATTACTTTTTGTCCAAGTAACTTTTGATTGGCAATAAATACTTTCAAAAAAGAGCTAGCATTTTTCATGTTTTACTAGGAATAAAAAATTATCAAATAAATTTAAATTATACTTCATCTTAGAGACGTAACACTTGAAATTTTTATGTGTGTGTATTAAAAAAGGATAGATTATTTTAAGGTGTATGTCACCATTTTCGTTAAAAGTTTCCTAAGTTACTTTATTACTTTTTATTAAAGCCCTCATAGTTAAGATTTCATTATTGGTTTCCATTTGTTTCTAGAATAGTTAATTAATGCATCAATATAAGTATATATTCATCTAGGAAACATTATAATCTTTACTTGCCTTTTGTGGAAAACTGTGATTTTAATTTTTTTTTATTACGAAAAACCTCATTTCTTAAAATGTATTTCATATATCCAAATGAGACTCTGCCACAATGTTC
>BMAW01007721.1:54865-80722 GCA_019974015.1 Nephila pilipes | reverse complement strand
GGTGAACGGAAAGTGAGGCAGATCCAATGCACAAGTTATATTTATAACTTGAACCCGATTAGTCTGCAATAGCTAAGTAACCTTTTTGTAATATCAGTCTTTAATTTTGGAATTGTGTACAGTTATGGTTCTATTCAGTGGCTCGTGATCCCCAAACAGGTCGCCTTGGTGGGTTTTTTTTTGAGGGGGGGAGGAAGCGGGGAGTCGCCTGTTATAACTTTTAAGAACCAGGTGTTAAATGCTAGTCATATAATTAAAGTGATGATTATTTGAAAGATAAATGCGGTCAATTTCAATATGCAAGTAATTTATGTTGAAATAATGAATACTTTTCATGCTCAAAGTTTTTCCCAGTGGACTGAAGAATTTCGCGTCTTTTTTTCAAACGTGTAATCACTGGGGGGGGGGGGGATCCTTCCTTTTGCGAGCACCACTTCCAGCAGGAAATTGTGGGGCGAAGGTCTGGAGTTGGACAGGTCTAACACTCTTTTTTTTTTTCTATATTCTCGTTTGAGTGGTCTTTGTGAAAAAACTCCTATGTGTTCGAAAAAAGTTATTTAATGCTCGCCCAATTCGCTTATTAATTATCCAACAGGGCTCCACAAGAAATTATAAAAAAATGTAGCGTTTTAATCTCTAATTTTCGACTTTAGTATTTTTGATTGTCAAAAAATAGGAGTTAAAAATGAATGAACGAAAAATTTCAAAATTTATATTTATATTAATCTGGCGGATGAGAAAAGGGCGTCGCGAGCATTTAAAAAAAACCAGGAAAGTAATCGTGATTGAAAAAAAGTTTGGGAACCACTGGTGTACAGATACGATCCACAGACGTGATAATTAGCATATTGTGTGTTAATTATTCGAAGATTCAAGAGAACCTAATTTGATTTCTGACATTATTTGACTATTAAGATAGTGAACATTTCTCTAAAGTTTCAACAAACAGTTGATCGAAATACAACTGAGGCGTTACAAAGATTAAAAATCGCCATCTCAACAAAACAAAAATAACCAAAATAAACAATATTTATTTGAATTATATTCTCGATTTACACTAATTACTATTTTATTAGCTTAATGATTTTATTACTATTAAACACAGTAAACAATTTTTTGTAATCTGAAACGGTGCGTGAAAAAACGAGACACAAATCAGTTTTAAAGATGACGTTGACAGCAATCCATATGGATCACATGTTCCAAATTGCTAATTGCCCGTTTTAACGTCTATCATCGACATAATTATCCAGTTTGGAAACCAAGTATATGTACTTATTAGAGGATGCTCTTAACAACAGAAAGAAGGAAAAAATTCTCATACTAACATATTGCCTGTTCCCAGGATTTTTTCCTTTTCTTATTCATTATTATTAATAGTTCTGCAAACTCGAGGCACTTTAATTTGTTTATTACATTACACATAAACTATCGTATGCTGTCAAAAGTGACAGCGCGAGATATCATTTTTTTTATTTAGATATCTTCATAATTCTTATCGCTAGAGAAATTTTTCTTTTATCTCACGGCACTCTTGACACAGCAATTAAATTTCCAAGAAAAACTAAAATTATCGTGATAAAAAAAAGTTTTAAAAAAAGAGTGATTTAAAATATATTTATAAACAAAAAAAAGTATTACAGTTTGTAATGTGAAAAGATGTTAATTAAAATTAAATAATTAAATGAATAATTGATATTCTAAGCAATAAAATTGAAATTATAAATTATCGAAAGACAATAGCTAAGATTTAATAGTTCTATATCTTTTACTAAATACCTCTAGCCGTTTATTAATGCGAAAAAAAATATATATACTCAATAATAAATTTAAAAAATGCTCAATTTTAATGTAACTTATTATGCTCTGAATATCTTTTAAAATAATTGAATCAATGACTTTTAAAGCTTTCCTTACGTCCCATCTGCGTGCCAAGTCCCTCTAATTAGCTAAAATCACCGTTTTAGAGACCAAACTGCGTTTATCAAAAAATTTGATGCACAAAAAACATGTTAAATTTTTTTTATTAAAAACATGTTAACATTTCATAAAAAATGTGTTAAAATAACTTTACATTTTACTGTAACATAAGTGATACAATATTTGGATGTATTCCCTTAGAAATGATTAATTGACTATAAAAGGGATCCCCTTAAACAGCTTTCGATTTAATTGGATCAGCAAAGTAATTCATGATATTTATATAGAAGTTTCGTCTCTAGCTTCCAGTTTTTAGTTAAATAATCTATTCCAATAGTTCTTAAAAGTTTTTTCTTATCGTATTTTCTTTTTCCAGACATACTTCTCAACCTTGACAAAAAGTTCTGAAATACCTCCTAAATTCGGTTTACCTAAACAGAGAACAGTTTTTTAAATGTTTTTCTTTTCCATTGTTTTAAGCAAAGCCTTCACCAGGGATAAAACATTTTGAATACAGCAAGACCATTAATGGTCGTAGAATTATTAATTGGTCTACTTTTTATGTCTGATAGATCCTTGAATTAGGTTCCAGAATAGTTAGATACATATGTTTTCGAAGAACATATTTCCCTTCTTTAACTATAACAAAGGTAGATAAATTCTTGAAACTATGCACGAAATTATGAAATTATGTTGCTTTCTTTGATTGAGCGTGAAATAATTTACTTTGAAAAAAATTATATCGCAGCGTATAATATTTTAATAGCAAATATAACTGTTATTATAGCGTATATTTTTCCATCATTACTTGCCACTAAGTTTATGGTGAATGGATTTCTATTTTTGGTATTGTTGTTGTTGTAAGTTCCCAAAGATCGAGAGGAAGTCCATTATTATTCTCCACTCGATGAAAATACCAAACCCTAAATGGATTGGAGAGAAGATATTGTTCTTTCAGCACCAAATAATCGAAGTTATGGTCAAAAGAAACTTGACTAATGCACTACTTGGTGCAGGTTGGAAAAGTCTTAGTTCCAAAGGAGTAAGTCTAAGGTTTAAAATGTTCTTTGACAAAGCGAATCAAGGAGGTTCCTGCTCCCCTTTTAGTATGTTCCTGCTCGCTACACTGAAAAGCCAAAGAACAGGCCATGATACCATTGTTGAACTAGTGAAATGATTCACATGACTCAATTTTTACCTTTAAAATGAAGATGTAGTTCTACAAACGTCAGAAGAGTTGGGAAAGCCAATCACTCACACATACCCCTTTTAGTTAGTGTGTTGAGTACGAGATCAACATGAGAAATTATTTTTATAATTAAATATATTGTTGATGCTAAATATTGTTATAGATAAATATTGTTGTTGATTTTTTGTCATACTAAAGGAATCGCTGAATTTACCTCAATTATTGGCAGAATTTTGATGCAATCAAACTAATATTATTTTAAGAATAGCTTTGTATTGAAAACGTCTTCTAGAAACTATTTATTAAAAATACTTTTTGTCGTGATTTTTTGCGTTAAAACTAATATTTGAGAATAGCTACTTTATTTAATCGAATTCTTGTTTTATGTGGATAAGCATGTATAAGATATTTCTATTCAAATTTGATGATTTAGTGAAGAAAAAGAGTAAAAAACGAAAATTTAAAGTAGTGACAGAACAAAAATTTCACAAATAAGTAGTTTAAAAAATAAACGTATATATTGTACATACATTGTATGCATATTTATGAGCTTCCTTACTTTTAATTCACTAAATGATTATTATGATATTTTCCACATATATAATTCGACTAGCTGATACCCGCTCGCTTCGCTGGACAGACGATAATATAATATTTTGAAACCTATACGTAAGATATCAAGAAAATTTTCAATTTTTAAAACTTTAAAGATAATCTAAATTTTAAGAAATTGATTGTCTGTAATAATGGTTATCCTCGACATTCAAATATATGAGAAAAATAAAAAAAATATTTAGTAAAAAGTCACCCCATATATATATAAAATGGATAAAATTCATTCCACCGTATACATGTTACACCTAGTATTGCTAAAGATGCAACCTTTTGTCAGAATATTCATCATGTGCTTAACTTTCAAATGAAATGCCCTCGCAATGACATCTTGTCTATCATAAGATTTTTGTCCTTGCCTCAAGACATTTTGATTTCTGATTATTTAGGATTGCAAGTAAAAAGTCGCCATTTAAGTATTTTTCAAAATCCCGCTAAGTTTTAGAGCTAAACTACATTCCAAATTCAGAAACTCAATTTATTCTAAACACATTTATTTCTATCGCTTAATATGTACGTTTCCTATTTTCGACATGTACGAAATTTCACATAAAGAGCCCCTTCGCCAAAATCTTGCCAATCCTCCATCAGCGCTTCAATATAAAATTATTTGATATTTTTCCATTCCGCACGAGCAAATCTCGCCAAGTATACTTAATTGGTAGCAATACACAGTATACATAGTTAAAAAAAAATATATTCCGTTTGGCGTCGGTCATATCATTTTTGGCAATAAAGTCGCCAAAAATGACATAACAGATAGATAAGAAAAGATTAACGGATGAAAATTACATTTTGGATAAGCCTTCCGTAAAATCCGTTCTTAGCGAGCGTCTACATCGCAAAATGAGTAACTATGCTAAATTTCAAGTCAATCGGTTGTATAGTCTTTGAGATCTCGAGATGAGTCAGTCAGTGGTATTTCACTTATATATATATATATAGATTCAACAGGTTGATCGTCATTCGCCTAAGAATGGTGATGGCTGATTAAGATCTTTACAAACTGAACTTTTTTTTTATAGATTCCCCCCTCCCTAAATTTACGTTATGATTCTTAAATAAAGTGTGTGCTTTGAGAACATGGTACTAAAAGTTATTTATTGTCAGTTAATTTTAAAATATTTATATTTAAAAAATGTCATATATATATTTTAAAATATTTTTAAAGGCCGGAAAAACTCACAAACGAATCATTGAAATAGGGGTAAAATATTTTTAAGCACCGGAGAAAAAAGTCATAAAAATATTTTGGGATATATATAACTAGTATATTATTTAGCAGACATATACATCATGAGATCCAACTAACTATAATTGCAATTCAAAAGAAATTAATATAATGAAAATGAGAGAATAATTTAGGTTATTATTTAGATTATTACATTATGATTCTAAATATTATTATCTACAAATGTTTTTAAAATACGAATGTTGATATTTACTAAATCTTTGCTCGAATTTAGACAAATGTGTAAGGGAGCTGCAAAGTAATTCACAGTAATGTAGAGCTAACAAATCCCGGCCGGGCCCCCACCTGTGATGTGTGTAAAGATTCAGAATAATAACTACTTATTACACACACACACAGTTTATTTGCTGACGAAGGACAGAACATAAAAACACAAAACAAATTCATTAAACTCGCGTCATCACAGCTTTAACGTCCAGCACAATCTAACTCAAGCGCAATTTCCGGAACCGTCTTATGCAGCATCTAGCTCCTTCTCCATCTCCGTCACATCTCACTACGTCACATCTCTCTCGAAGTGCTAGGTGGCGCTCTGCAAGCATCATGGCTGCCTTCCGGGATTATAGATCAGCAGGTCTTAGATCCCATATATATATATATAATGTGTGTGTAAGTTTTTCCAGCTAATTATCAAATAATTTATTGTATTTTCCAATGTACTGTAAAACCAGTTCCTCGGTTACTCGATAGATGGCACCATGAATCAGCGTCACATGATAGCTCGTGCAGCGCCACCTATTTCTGAACAAAACTGAGCGACATTTCGTTCTCGCTCTTTTTCCTGCTTCTCTACTCCTTCGCATTACCCGCGTCGGAAGTAAATTCCAAACGCCCGAGCGTGTTCCAACGCTCATCGCCGATATGGGATAAAATTAATTAGACTGTCATCCAGCTGTCTCAGAAGAACTGTTTACTCCTAATAGAGATAACCTGTATATAGAATTAATGTGTATATATTTTCCCTTCATCTCTCCATTTAATAAACGAAGTAAAACAAGTTGAGCCTCATCATTGAATTCCTACAAAATCATAGAATCCGGTAATGGAATTACTCCCCTCGACAAACCAGCCCTTTGCATAAGAGAAAACCAGTGTAGATTCGGGATGTACCATCTCATCAACCTCGTTCTATGCGCGCGCGCACACACACACACACACACACACACACATATATATATATATATATGTGTGTGTGTATTCTTTCGTTTCTTTTCTTTTAACGAAGAGTCAATTATGATTTTTCATTCTTTTGTCAAATGCGATAAAAAAATTTACTTCACATCATGAGTAATTATTCAATAGATAATTGAGAAAAATAAATTTTGATCAAAGCCAACATTTACATAAGTTTCAGCACCACATTGCGTCTCTCATTAATAGAAGTAATAATAATTTTCTGTACTTATTAATAAAGTATTAATTTTCGGCAATAAAAATATATATATTCAAGCAAACATTGTCAGACAATTCTGTGTCTCCGTTCGAAATTAAAGACTAAATCTAATTAACATAAAAAAAATTCAGTTGTAAATTTGCAGTAATATTATTTGCTTGCAAAGGAATTTTTATGCGCTTTGCAAATTTTGCCTGTTCTATTTAAACTCATGAGAAAAACATTCTAAAAACCTTTAAAATAAAATTACGATTTTCAATTTAGTTTCGCATTGAAATAAATCATGCTGATATATAAACTTGACATTCCTAAATTGTTTCCTAAATGTTTCTTTAAGAGAAATTCATTCGCGTTGTATTAACAGTTAAATCCCGTCTTATTACTGATAAGATCAAATTGTCTGGTTTACTCAACCAAACAATCTCCATCTAATTAGTTTTAACAATTTTCTCTCTGTATGCTGCTTCCCTTACGGCGCCCCCTAGTGTTATTTTTGGAAACACAGATGACAGTATAAAGTAAACTCTAAAGCGCGATTTTTATCACGCGATGATGTTGTGATTTCTCTTATCTCCAGACTAGACCACCCGTAATTTTCAAGAGCCAGATAATTTCTGATAGAAATAACACGTTTGTCCTTGAACTTTCATGTGCACTTTGTCGCATCATAGTGTTATGTCAATAAAGTTATTATGCATGTGTAATTTGCAGATACTATATATATATATATATATATGCGTGTGGGTGGGTGTATCATACAAATTATGCACATACTAAAGTTTGACAGTTACAGAATGTTTTTCTCTATTAAATCAAACAGTTTTTATGCAATTGTAGCTTAGTTGAAATGTATAATTTTCGTAACATTTTGTCATATAGGTTTAAGTCTGCCTTATTTTATTGATACCAAAATATAAAATTTGCCTGAGTAATATATAATTATTTCATAAAGATTTCATAGTAGACATAAAAAAAACCCATCTCAACAGACAAAAGAAAATGCAAAATGTATTTAAAAAGATGGAAAGATGCAAGAAAAATCAACGTTCTTTTTTTTTTATCAATCTTATTCGGGTTCTCAAGCGTATTTAGTTTCCACTAAAGTTTTGGATCTTTATATGACATTATTGGATTTGAGATACTTTTTCTGTAAATGAACCGTGAATTGTGTAAATTGGCATTCTATGCTGAGCTGTAGTGATTGAGAATAACGAGATAAAAGTGGTTTATAAGCAAAGATGAGTGAGAGATCGAAAAGTTTAGATAGTGAGGTCAGGCGTGTTTTTGAGCTGAGAAAGGAGGGCAAATTGGCAATTGACGCTTATGTCAAGAGATTATACGATAGCTGAAGTTGAAATTGAATTCGATCCCGACTCGGACCCATCTTTAGAACTATTTCAGATGAATGGGATTTTCACATAATCTTTTGCTGTGGACGCGTGAAGAATTTTGCTTCACATTCATGACAACTAAATTCCGGATTATTTTAAGCATCGAATAAATATCATTTTGATTTTCTGAATGAATTCTTTCCTATGTGAACTTAATTGAATAGCAATGGAACAAATCCGTGAAAGTAACGATGTCGGAAAGACAGGATACGGCTTTTTGAAGAAAGAATAGGGTACATTATATGTAATCTTTCTTTTCTGCGTTGTGGTGTTTATACCTCGTTTGTATTCAATCCTGAATGACTCGAAACAAGCGGAAATTTTCACTGTTCATTTAGATGACATTAATGAATTCATACCAATTCTTTTTATTTCCTTTCAATAAAATGGCTTTGTAATTCTTCTTCTTTATTTTCTTTGGAATATCATTTTCAATCTTGTCCTTATTCTTCACTCGAGAGAAAATTTGCTGAATTGGTAATTACAATCACATTTATCTGTTGTTTCCTGATACTGGATAGTTTCAGGAAGAGAAAGAAGTACGATATGTTATGAAAGTCTTCTTTCATTGCATTTATATATTTTCTTTCTTCACTCATCTCAGATACCCATTCATTCTTTGTCAGGTTCATAATGCAGAACTTCACTGCCCCAGCTATTGCATTTTTTTTGATGCAGCATTTGGCCCTTTTGTATCTCTTGAGGTTGTTTAAATTGAAAGTATGATTTAAAAAAAAACAACATAAAATCTGGTTGGAAGACTGGAAAAATTTCGGATATTAATACCTATTCGTATACAGTTCCCCTCCTCCCCTACATTTTAACTTGAGAGAAATATTACAAAATATGGAATTTTTTTGAATACCTTGTATTTTACTAAAATATCTCCAAAAATTAATCATAACTTTTAATTATGAATTAATTTTCGAAATTATCTCTTTAAATACTCATACATTATCAAAATGATTGCAACATACGTAATTAACATTGATTTATATTTTTTTATTCATTAAATAAATCTTACCTTGCAAGATGATATATGGCTCAAGACAAGTATGATTCTTTCACTTAAAGTTGGCATGTTTATTAAATATCCAAATAAATATCCAAAAAAGTGCAGTTTTAGCTATACACTGATTCGCAAAACATCATCTTCATGCCAAGCAATTTGATGGTTTAGGTAAAACAAGTTTTTTACGGTGCACATAAGGCGCAGAACTTAAAGCGCGTACAATTGAGATCAATTTTATTTTGTTAACTAAATCAAATTGCTTAACAGCTTAACGTAATGATGCTTAGCATGAACTCAAATTAAAGACGAGAAAAGATTAAAAAACAGATAGGAATTAGAGAACAATCTTGTCATTGGTAATATGAAAAGATCTTTTACACTCATTTTAAAGTAACAGATGGTTATTCCATTAGAATTATAGATAGATTTCTTTTACGTATGAATTACAATAAAAATGAAACACAATATTTCTTTTCTATACTATGCATTAGCATTTCGATTTTAACGAAATATAAGTATGAAGAAAAAGTTTGGATTTAAAATCTCACAATTTAAAAATTAATAAGTTAACGCCTCCAGACTATTCATATACGTAATTGCATCATCACTATTCTGTAATTAAAGATTCACTAATAAAGTCAAATTATTCAGTAACTCAACTTGTGTTTATTTGAATCTTAAAGTAATCAATACTCAAGATATTTATTCACTCCTGTGGAATAATTGCTTCACTCACGTCATAATCTAAAGGGGAAGAGAATGGTTGACCTTGATGCGGCAGCGGCGTTTCGAACCTCAGACCAGTGGGTCCGAAGAAACGTTGACCGGTCCCTTTTTGCTGTGCCTCTACCAACTAGGCTGAAACGACGTCTCATCTGGCTAGTTAAGTAAAGCATTTTAACTTCTGGCGTGGTTGCAGAAGAGAGTCGCTGCAATCGAAAATAGATCCTCACCAACTTCGATTCTAAAACTCTTTACTCTCGTCAGCGTAAGCACGATTTTAATTCTTTCGGTGATAACTTCTACTCATCTCCTTACCTCGAATACCCGTATTAAACGCTTCGTAAATTGTATATACATCTTCTTATATAGTTATATAATCCTGTTCACACATCTTTTAAAATTAACTTATAATTTATACGTCACATATTTAATTTATCAAAAGAGATTCTCAATTCAAGTAACTTCATAACATAAGGTCCTTAAAGGGTTAATTCAAGGGAAATACGCGATAGAAACCTGTTATAAGTATGAAAATTACATTATTTAAATAATAAAAAAATAAGTTTATTGGTAGAACTTGGCACCTTTAAATTTTTACTTTCTCGAGATTAAGTGTTTAGTTTCTAATTTTGAAATTAAAGTGTTGAGTTTTGAAAAAACAAATATAACGTGGAACATATATACGAAAAAGGAATCCCAAAACAGTAAAATAAAATTGTTGAATGCAAAGTTTTGCAAAGAACGGGTTCAGGCACCAAAGGCGCTATTTTTTTTTTCTTTTCTTAAAATAATTATTAAATTATTCAATTAAATATATTAGAATTAAAGCAGATGATAAAATATTGAAGGGAAAAATACCATTCTTTTCAAATAATAAAAATAAAGCAAATGATAAATTATTGAATTTAAAATACTTTAAGCTTAATGTAGCTATTGCACCCTTAAAATCAATATAAACACATCACGTACATTTCGCACTTTTTAAAACGTTTTTCTGAATTTCACTTGGTGTGTGTGTGTGTGTGTGTCATCAAATTTTCGATCGTTAATTTAACCAACTTCCCATCAAGCTAGAGCTCTGAAATTTTGGGAATCATTCTTACTCGCCTAACAAGGCATTATTTAGACATTTGCGACAAGTTTTAACTAATATTTTCTTTAATAATGCAGTTTAGTCCAATCACTTGGCGCGATTTCAAAAATTGGCACCAAACTTGGCGATTTTTTTGGGCTGAACGTTAAGTCCGTAAAACGGACCAGGGAAGCCACATTTGGCAAAATACCACCAAATAATTCTTGTCGTCAAGGGTGATTGGGTTAAACTGCATTCCAACCATTTAATTTACCAGATGAACTAATTAATTTTAGTGAGTTTTAACGCTTTTATGTATTTCACTTGGTGTGTGTCTGTCTCTGCGTGTATCAGTGTGTCATCAAATTTTCTATCATTAATTTAACCAACTTCCCATCAAACTAGAGCTCTGAAATTTTGAGAACTTTTCTTACTTGTCTAACGATGCAATATTTAAATATTTGCAACCAGTTTTATCTAATATTTCAATAATTTTCTTAAATAAACTTTGTCACCATATAAAAACGTTGGTTTTTATCTCGAATTATTTTTTTGAAAAGTGTTTAATGGTATCATTTTCCCATCTACTAAAAGAGCCTGAGTTTGCTAAAATTGAAATAAATAATAATAAAAAAAAGTACTGTCATGCTGATACATAGGAACATCAAAGCTGAGTGACACATTTTTTTTTATCTCTTAAGCATGCTACGAAACAACCAAGATGAGAAAAAAGGTACTGTGAGAATTACGTCACACACACATTCAAAAATGGATGTACAAATGTTTTAAGTAATTTGTTTTATTCCGCACTATTTTTAGAAATGTTTTTGGGTTTCTGCCTGTTTATAAATTAATTCGTCAATCGGATAAATTTTTAAAAGATAGTACCAATTTTATATCAAATTATTAAAAGCTTCAAAAGAAATTTTATTTTCAATACAAAAAGTCTTACAAAGTAAGTGCAGCATTACAATACATCGTTATATATTTTACTGAGCTCATCTCTGGAAGAGCCTATTACATGCTATAAAAAATCATACTTTTTTTTCACAACGTTATATATCCATCTCTTGAAATCCAGAATCATTTTTTTTTCATGAACTGTACTTTTTAATAGTACTTTTTAAGTAGGTTCGTGAAAAAATACAAGTGAACGCTATCACCTGAGACGAATTTATAGAGCAACAAAGTTAAAATGAATCTACTTGAATGAAAAAAAAATGTCTTCGTCAACTGAATAATCTTTTGTATTGCTCCGGTTATTGTGTGCTGCAAGCGTATTGAATACATCTGGATGAAACACTTCTGAGAATAACCCTGAGAAAACTGATATGGCGCTTTCCGTTTCTTTCTTTTTTTTTTTTTTTAAAAAAAAAAACTCTTAGAAAGTGTTGTTGAAATTCAAAAGATGGCCGAAATGAATCATCTTCCTTTGAAGTATCTTTTAACCTTATATTTTCCTCCTTCGGAAAGGAACTCATGTACTCTAAGTCGAGGCATAAAACATGATAGAAACTATACGTATACAAGTGTTTATTTAGAGAATTTTTTTCGAACTCTATTTTTGCTATCTATAAGAAAATATTTGACGAATAAAAAGTTATGCAACTGTCTTGTTAAAATCGATAATATATTTAAATAAGAATTTTAAAAAATGCTGTGTAATATGTGAATATCTCAACATGTAATAAAATCTCCTATTTACTAAATGTAGTTATATAACACGAAATGCAATAAAAATTACCTTTTATTATAGATTAACGTTTTTTTTCCGGCAGAATTCTCGAAAAAGTAGAATTATTCAAAACGAATATTAATTAACTTAAAGTTAACGTATTTCCGAGCCCCAAGCTGCAGAGAAGCAGTTACTATCAAGAGAAGAAAATACCTTTTTCAAATTCCTAATCCATTTTTATTTTCACGAGAAAAACATTCTTAAGTTCAAAAACGTTGCCAATGTTAACAACAAAAAGTATAAAAACAGATTATTCTGCCTTAAAAATGAATTATTAAATTTATTATTAAAATATATAAGAGCAGACGATAATATTCTGTTTGGATATTAAAGCAAACGCAGAAGATAAAATATAAAAATAAATATATCTTGGCAATGTAAATATACTTGAATCAAACTAAAAATGTATTTATAATATCAATCTTTTGAACTTAATACCGTGTATCCTTAAATTTAATTCCCACGCATTTTCTCAAATCAACATCATGTCAGCACATATTAATTAGTCCACTAATATCTTGACGGCCCTCTACAAATTGGTTAGAAATTAATGCAACTTGTTTTTATTTTTATTACATCTTTTAATATTACAGCAATCCCTCGTTTAAAATGGTTTATTGGTTCCACAGAATACGAGGCCCGTATTACATAAAAGTCTATTTTGTTTTTAATTAGAAGAACAAAGCAAAATATGTAATTAGATTTCTTTTATTTAAATCAAATAATTCCTGCTATTTAAGCAGTTTATTTATAAACAGTGATCAATTATTTATCAATGACTATGAAAATGTTTTTTTCACTTGAACTCTCTTAATCATCATTTGTAGAATTATAATAATATAGTTATACGGGTTAGTTATCCATAAAAATCTTTTGTTTCGTAAAATTGCGCTGTAATTTTTGAATAACCTCATTACACGGTGTTAAGGAAATATCTAATTTTTTTAAAAAAATACACAAAAATATTTTTAAATAAAAAATTAAGTTAGTTTTTAAGCAATAAAAAGTTACCATGGTAGAAAACTGATGCTACAATAAAGATAACTTGATTTTGAGAACATTTTTTCGATGCTATGACATGCATTCTATTAGAAGAAAACATGTATCAAAGCAGCATCAGTAACGTAAAAAATATTCACATGCGCATATATGTACTAAAAGTAATTCTGATATAAATTCGTAAATATTTAAAATATGCAAGCCACGTGATATTGAATCTGCCTTGTGTGAATACCACTTTAAACGAAGGATTACTGTATTTTATTTTGTTCAATCGATCATCTTCTTCCAACAAGTTCACATTAATTTCCAGGAGTTAGTTTATACAAACAGATTCAGAAACGAATAAACTCATATCTTCTAGTTTCATGTTTTAGGCTTTATATATAAAAGATTATTTTTAGAAACAGTGAAGAGAAGTGATTAAAGGAGATGTAAGTAATGTCATGTGAATCTATGTGTTGTGAGCAGGAGTGGTTCAGATAGCTGAGGCAGATTTAATTTCATGTGCATCCAATCATGATTTAAATATTGTCAAAAGGTCTCCATACTGAGTTATTTATTTTCGCCATTTCTGCTGGTAAAACTTGTTCCGCGAAGAAGAGAGGCGTATTTTATGCAGTACATCTCAAGCTAAAAGCTTATAAATTTATTTTACTAAAATCATTTTTAATTCGTAACAAGTGCCTTTTTTAAGCGCCAGCATTGGCGTTATATTTATTTTTAGCCTCCAAAAGGACTATTGTTTTAGGTAATGTTTAAACTGGACACCCAAACACTTATCGAAATAAAGTGTTTAAGGCTCCCGTCTACAGGTCATTTTGATTTCGTCAGCTTAGTGTTAATCCTATGGAATTTCGACCTTTGCTCTTAAATTTTTACTATTTGATCTATTTGAATGCAATTAAATGCATCTGAAAGGGCAAAAAATAATGAAGGCTTCTGATGAATTGCTTTTTTCTTCCGATTTTTAAAAATATTTTAAAGGGCCGGAAAAATTCAAAAACGAATTATTAAAATAGGGGTAAAAATATTTTTAAGAATTGGAGAAAAATTTAATTCCGCAGAAGCATTCACTGTTTTTTGCTCTATTAGATGCAAATAATAATGAATTTATTGCATTACAATAGATCAAATAGTAAAGATTTGAGAGCAAAAGTAGAAATTCCATAGAATTAGCATTAAGCTGACGAAATCAAAATGGCCAGTGGGTGGGAGCCTTAAGGCTCCCTTCTACCCGCAATTTTGATTTCATCAGCTTAATGCTAATCGTATGGAATTTCGACTTGAATTCTCCCATCTTTATTATTTGATCTATTGGAATGCAATAAATTCATTATTATTTGCATCAGAAAGAGCAAAAAATAATGAAGGTTTTTGTGGAATTACTTTTTTCCTGCGATTCTTAAAAATGTTTGAAAATATTCTTTAAAGACCGGAAAACTCAAAAACGAATAATTAAAATAAGAATAAAAATATTTTTAAAAATCTTAGGAAAAAAGTAATTCCACAAAAACCTTCATTATTTTTTGCTCTTTCAAATGCACTTTATTGCATTCTAACAGATCAAATAATAAATATGTGAGAATTAAAGTCAAAATTCCATAGGATTAACATTACGTCCACGAAATCAAAATGGCGGGTAGACAGGAGCCTTAATGCACGTGACTTGTTTTCATTTTACGTCAGCATTAATTAAATTCAGCTTATAATATATTCAATTTAATAATTTATCGTTTGGTTTGATTTTAATATCTGAAAATTATATTTTTGTCCACTTCCATAGAGAATCATTTGCTTTAATTCTAATATTTTATTAAATGATGTAATAATTATTTTTAAAAAATTGGAACCTTTAGCAGCTAAACTGTTCTTTGAAAAACTTTGCATTTTTACTTATATTTTTAACAATTTTTATTTATATTTTTGGTGATAAGGCTTTTCTTGCTAAATATCGTACACGTTAAAAAATTTTTAAGAAATCGATTCCTTAAACTGAATTGTTAATTGTTCAAATTAAAATCATTGTTTGAAAAAATTTCTTTTAAAGATTGTCCGAAGTAAGGATGTACTAAACTAACATAAAAGTACATAATCGGCAAAATTTGGCAAAAAAAAACTTTGGCGTCCGGGAGTATAAGGGACCAGTTTTTATAATTCTCAATATTTCTTATGAGTATAGTTACTCGATTCCTCGACACTTGAAAGTTAACTAAGGAACTAAGGAAATACCGCCTAACTAAGCAACATGACGAATATTGACGATGGTCTTCGCAATCATGAACAATGAATAAGTGACAAGGATGATACCCGAGTTGGTCCTAATGTTTACTTTACACCATGTGAGCAATTTGAAACCAATTCCATACTTAGGTTAAACTTGAAAATCACAGGCACAAAACTCGCGATCATTCCGTTATCATAATTATCTGGTTACTATGAGATGGAAACTTAACTACATAACGAAATGTTCGTTCATACCGCATTTCACAGTATATAAAGTAAATTATTTTACGTATGTCCAGAAAAAAATTCGCTCAGGTAATGCGCGTGTATATTGACTATACTATTGCATTTTAAATTAAATAATCAATATTAAGTCGTGTTTTTTAAAACGAAATAATATAAAAATGCTTACAAAAAGTAAAACTCTGTATTTTTAAATATATTATTAGTATGAGTCTTAATCTCTCAAATGATTGGAATTACCATTTAAGAATGACACTTCTTAATATTTGTCTTTAATACTTCCTATTTGTATGCATTGTAAGTGTGTGGTATTTCATATATCACTTCACTACAAAAAATTCTAACTTTTCATTAAAAATTTTAAACGTATAATTTTCAGCAGTTTCAAAATGCTTTCATTTTCAATGATATCTCTGATGTGGAGGTTGAATGGTAATCATAAATGAAAATTAAGTCAGGATTTGTGTGATCTAATATTTTCCCATGATCTATAAAAACACGGATTGAAAATGATAGTTGCATTTTGAAACGCATACTTGCGCGAAATATACCATAATACCATTGGTTTTAAAATGCAACTCACAACAAATTAAGGAATGTAACAGAGGCGTTGTAGTTTACATTGATAATTAAAAAGATGTATGAATTTCAGCAAAAAAAAAAAAACAACCCTCTAATTTGATAAATGCAATAACGTAAAAGATAACTGCATTTTACTTATTACATTTAAAATTTAATGACAGGCTTTGCTACTATTTCTACCACAATTAATGTGCAATTTTGTACATTTTCAGAATATTGCGACATTTTTATAAATAATCTCACGCGTTAAAAGTAGTTTCATTCTATTGAAATAAAATAGAAATGAAAAATAGTCATTTGCTCTTATGTCTTTTCCATTAATACAATAAGTTTACACTAAAAAAAATCATTATATAACACGAATAAAAATTATGATTATCATAACTATATCAGAGGAATTTTCTCCCCAAAAAATGAAAACATGTCTGACAAAAATTGTTGAAGCACTCAATAACCTCAGAATGGAAGAAATATAACCCTAGGATATTTTTCGGTAATGACAATTACATTGTTTTATGTCTTGGATTGGAATGTACTATCGAAACAAAAGAGTTTTTTGAACCGCAACTGACCTTTGGGAAGCCTGAGACATACCAGAAGAGTCAAAAAACGATTTATTTATCTGATAGAACGGAAGAGAAGAATCTTCTTTTGTGTTCTGCGCTCAAGATCAGAAACTTTATCTCCTTTTTTGGCTAAGATTGGCTGGATGTATCAGCTGATCTCAATCAATGAATCGATTGAAAACAAGATGCTTAATTCCAATAATGATTACTTAGAACAACACAAAGTCCAAATAGATTGTTCTAAATTTCATTTGATGCGAAACAGAAAGTATCAACATGTATAGAATAAAATCGAAATCAGGAATACGACTGTCCAGCTTTTTAGTAAAGAAAACATGCCTTTTATATTTTAATTATTTTGTAACTTAATTAATATGTTAATGACTCTTCGCGGGCTTTCATAATTGCATTTTTTTAAAAAAAAAGGATGAGCAATAAATTAAATTGTACTAAAATTTCTTGTTCAATGCAATTGATTGATTATTAACGTTGCACCGAGAAGCAATTCGAGAGCTATCGTAGACGGACCTCTTAATTTTGAATTTTGATCAAGTGACGAGGAAGATACCTGAGCTGGGCATCTCCCTCACTTCGCCAAAGGGAGGATTTGGAACCTTGAATAGATTTAACGTGCCTCAGTCCATTTATGTAAACAAAGCATTTCTTATTTTTGAATTTTGATCAAGTTTAATATAATATTTGTTGTGAATAATTTACCATATTAGAAAGGAAAAAGAATTATTCAATATTGAAATTTAGATTAATTTTGACAAAAGATTTTAACAATTTGACAAATTTCACTCAGATCTTAATTTATTCTTAATTATTAATTAATTTTTAAAATATTCGAAAGCCTCGTTTAGAATTCATTTTCACTGCAGTTATAATATCCGATGCAGAGATTAAAGCCTCCAAGTAGCGAACCGACCCCCAAGTAGCGACCAAGACGACCAAGTAGCGAACACCTAAGTAACAACCAATTTGAATTCGTGAACGTATTGTTAATACACTGAGATTTATATTTTTCTCCTCGATTCTAGATTATTATATTTATCTGATTATAAAATCAAAAACAGCACAAAAAATGCTTTATTGTGTCTTTTTCTCTGATTTTAAAAATATTTATCCTAAATCTGAAAACCAAAGCGAATCATTAAAACTGAGTGAGGCGATTTCTTATTAACATCTCACTGAGTGCTATCGGAGACGCTCATAATTGAAACTCATAATTTCGAGCCTCGGGCGAGTGACCTCAGCTAGAATTTCCCTCTCCAAACTTCCATATCGCACCAAAAGAACTTGATTCCTCGAGTAGATTTAACGTGAATTAGCCCCGCATCACAACGGGTTCTTAGAGGGATCGAACCCACGACGGAAACAACGCCAGCCGTGAATTCGTGACCAAGACCACTAAGCTACCGCTGCCTGATATCTATTTCAAGTACTTGCTTAGAAACATAATTCCTTGCCAAGATATGCATTTTCAAAAAAAAAAAAAAAAAAAAAGCAGTTGGAAATTCTTCGTATTCATGGTAATAATTTTTGCATGTATCTTTTTAAGAATAAGTAACATATTTTGCAACTGTTGATTTACAAATTAATGTGCAATACACCTTACATTGTAAGAAACCATACGTACAAGTTCTTTTAATCATAACAGTACTGGAAATAACTGGAAGTTATAAAAAAAAAGGGTATCGTTAAGTTTTAATTATTATTAAGAAATAACCGAGGTATCTTGATAAAATTCCTACTGCACATTGATTGGTCCTGTTGTACACACTGTTGTAAATTTCAACTGTTAAAGTCAGTATGGAGTAGTTAATCTGCCGAGTTCTGCAATGACGGCCTGCGAAAGGTCAAGAAAAATTCAGAAAATGTTTAACTCTGAATGAGGACTATGTTGTATGTATAAAGTCTTAAGAATAATAAATAAAAATTTATTTTAGCAATAATTAAAACCTTACGATACCCTGGGTTAATAATCAAAATTTTAAGATACTGCTTCAATTTACGGCCTCCTGAAACCAAACAAATTAATATTAATAGCTATTATTTACAAAATTATGTACATTATTCTCAAGTAATTTGTAGAACAAATTTTATCAAGATGCCTCGATTATTTCTTAACAATAATTAAAATTTTATGTTATTCCTAATATGCGTTTTATTGAAATTTATTTAACATGTTACATTTTTGCGTAATTAAAGAGCATCTCCAAACGCTTTTTAAGTAAAGAAAATAATGCCATTAGTTACAAAAAAACTTAAGAGAATCCCACCTGAGAGGATTCGAAGCTAATTATTCAAAAACGAAATAATATTTCGTTTTCATATTTATTTATCTGATGTATGATTTCACTGAAACAACGAGAAAGACAATTGTGGCAAACAACAAAACATTTTAAAAAGTCTGTTGAGAAACACTAGAAAAAATTATTTATATTTGATAACAAATATCCAAATGTACTAAATATAGTTGCGAACATTCTATTAAGATTTGTTCTCACATGTATAGTTGGCCTAGTGGTCAAGTCTCAGACTTGTAGCCGGCTACAAAAGACCCGCCGTGTAGCTGGGCTGATTCCCATTAAATATGGTAGAGGTCTTAAGTCCTCACGTTTGCATGGTGTGGAAGTTTGGAGAGAGAGGAGTCAGCTCAGGTGTCATCCTGATTACGAATATTACGAATTTGTCGCCAATAATCCTCCTATTTCTTTCAAATAAACGTTGAAAAACATCATTCACTCAAATACACAGCATTATGTATGGAAACAGTATTGGTAATGAGTAAACCAAAAAACTTTGAGTAGTCAAAGTAAACCAAAAAAATGTCAATATAAGTAAACTTATGTAGCATCTTGCAAGATTTCTGATACTGCAATGCTGTTACTGCAGAAATTATGTAGAAAGCAATTAAACAGAAAAAAATATGTAAGGCAACCAACAAATATTATTCAACAAACTGTTATCGTGAAGCAGGAAAATATTACGATATTGTATCAACAAGTATGAGGAGACTAAATACAGAGGAAGAATGTTTATTCATAAGATATTTTTTCACTTTTCGTAGTTCGAAGTTATAAGGAACGATGACTAATGATAGCTAAAGTAATTAGTAACCACTGTTCGTAATATACAAAGAGCAGTATCATATCGCAAAATATGAGCCATCACTCGTAATACAAAGCGAAGTCTTGTCTTAAAATTGCGATTCAAAGATTTCAGAAAAGAAAATTTAATTTTCGAACTAAAAATTATTTAAAATTTTAATGTTTTCAAAATATTTCAATATTTTAAAATTCCTACTACTTCTGCACATTTTAATATTTTCAAAGAATTTTTTTCACTATCTATTAGAAGCGTTTATCACATTTCTTTGAATGCGTTTTGATATAGTAGTGCTATTTATAATTTTATAAATAATTTTTTTCTCGCAGAAACTACGGAAAATAGTAGTAACATTGTTATATCTAATTACGTGGCTTTTTAAAAAATAACCATTCCTTTAAATCTTTATTCCATGCACATAGTTTTCAAGCCTATTATGCAAAATAACCAGAAAAAAATTCAAAACTTTATATTGATTAACCGTCATGGAAAAATAAAAAGCTTCGAAAAAGTTTTAAAACGCCAATAAAATGTAAATAACACGCTAAATATATAGTTATAGAGCTTTGAAATTTTATCCATATATATTTCTAAAAGTCATACAATTAAAATAAGATGATAAAAACGTTTTTTTAAAAATATTCTGTCATTTTGGGAACTATCTTTTTAACTTCCTTCAATGTCTCCACCAACAAAAAAGTTTTTATACATTTCATACCTTTAGGTGAAATGTCAGATGAGCTCAATTTGTTTTCCGTCATTCCTTTTTATTCCATTCTGGTTTAAAAGCCATGTCTTTAAAAGCTTTGTTGTGTTTGAAACTATTTGCGCATATACTTAAGAATGCAATAATTTGTATCAAACACATTCAGAAAAAACATAAAAAAAGAATAAATTAATATTCTAAATACAAAATGTTTATTTATCATTTGACGCTTCTTATGCTCAACACCGATGAAATAGTTTACACCCAAATAATTTACCTGAAATAAATTGTTTACATCTCACAATAATGTTTTGAAAATCGTTATTTAAGAAAATGCAATTTGATGAAGACGACGAGATTTCCGTATCTTCCGCTTCGAAGGACATTCTACTCAAAAATTCATTATATCCGATTGTAAATATCCAATAATTATATAGATAGAGGCTACAAATATCCCACAAATTTAATTCAATCTCATTTACTCTATATAAAAAATGCCAAATGTCCACAATACATGGAAAAATTTAAAAACGTAATCGATAGAGTATTTTTCGAATAATATTCGGCAATTCAATTTTTTTCACTGAAAAATTCTTTCTTGTTTAACAACTGTACTGTTGTTGCTCCAGTAAATAACTTTACACCGATAAACAAGCAATACAATTATAAATAATGAATGGTTAGAATAAAATAATGCTTTACGGAAAAGTTTTGAATTGAATTTGTACGATATCCGCAAGAAAAACAGATTGACTAAAAATAAAAGAATGTAGACTTTACATATGGACTAAAAATAAAAGACTTAAGATATATACTAAAAATAAAAGAAAATACCAAACAATTAAATGATAAACGATTCAACTTTTAAATTCACTGAAATTTTACATGTATCAGAGAAAAATTTTATTCTCTGTACCAAAATTAGCAAAAACTACTTGTCAAATGTAATTTTTCTATGAAAATTTAAAAATTAGGTAATTCCGGATGAGTGCAATTTTGTTCCCTGTATTAACAAGTATATGGAAATATGTTACATAATCCTGCTATAAAGCTCTCCACATTTAAGAATATATTAGAATATTATGACGAATAAGCAATGGGTTTTGTTTTATTGGATAATTACTTCAGTAAAATTCTATACTAGAGAGCTTGATAAAATGCGCTGATGATGTAGCATCTTTTCCCCTTTATTAAAATACTGATTTCAGAACGGAAATTAAATAAAACTAATTTAAGAAGTCAATTATTTCTTATTGAAATAAAATATCGCCGATGATTTTCTTTTAAGTTCCTTATTGCGTATGATTATAATTATAAGAAGTAAACATGTAATACGATTTTATTTCTGAATGAAGTAATGTTGTTATTCACAGTGAAGTAACATTTTAGAATATACGTTAACAAAAAAAGAAATTTAGACAAATAGAGCTTTCTTTGTAAACCGATATTTTAAAATTAGTCATATGTAAAATCCTAAGGATTATGTTTACTATTTGGCAATATTCTGTGAACTACTTGGCGATTTTAGAATGACAACAGAAACGGAAAGCTTGGCGTGCAGCAACCTCAATAAAAGCTTTGTAATGGGGGAATCATTATTCAATTGTAGCAGATTCACTTCTTCTTTTACGATGGATCCACTTTTTTATTTGACACTTTCTCTTTTATTTTATTTTACTGAGGCATGAACATATTTATAAGCCAGTGCTAAAGGCCTAAACGAGTGAATACGTCCATTTAGAAGTAGTAGAATAAAAAGTAAAATATTTCTTTCGGTTGTCTTTCTTACTATTCGGTTGCATGATACTGTATACATTCTCACTTCACGTATTATATAAATTAATGATAAGGGTCCAGAGCGACGTCACGGCAGAATTTTAATTAGTTTATATTTCTAGTGAAATTCTTACTTTTCGAGTAAATACTTTTATAAAATTATTATGTTTTAGCAGAAAATTTTTCTAAAGCAGGATATCTCATACTTGTATCAAAGTTTTATACAATGTCAATACATTCTAACATAAAGGTTTTTTTTAGCCAGAATATAGTATTTTTTGTCACAAAATTTAAAAGAACAATCTCGACCACATTACCTTTTTTTACTAGAATGAAAACACGAATCACAGAACTCGAAGCAATGATAACCTTATTTGTTTGTAACAATTTACGTAAAACAGAAGCTCCTTGATTAAATTTGTTAGTATACATTTGATACGACTACATTAACGCAGCGGGATATGAACGATTGTTTATTAACGTCGCACTGAGAAGCAACACAAGAGCTATTGGCGACAAACCTCGTAATTTTGAATTTCAGTCAAGTGGCATGGACGACACCTGGATGAGACCCTGCCTCTCCAAATTTCCACACACAATATAGGAAGGACTTTGGGCCCCGACAGATTTAACGTGCATCAGCCCCTAAACACGGCGGGTTTTAAGTGGCATCAGGAATCGAAATCAGAACTCGAAGAATACAACAACGCCTCGCGACCTCGCGATCATGACTACTAGGCTACCGTGGTCGCACTTTTCGTTCAGTCACAGGTTCAAGCCTTGGTCACTGAAGATCCGCCGTGTAGCCGGGGCTGATGCACGTTAAATCGGTCGGGGCCCAAAGTCCTCCCGTCTGCATGGTGTGGAAGTTAGGAGAGGGGTGTGCCAGCTTAGGTGTCGTCCTCGTCACTTGACCGAGGTCCAAAATTACGAGGTTCGTCGCCAATAGCCTCGTGTTGCTTCTATTGCGACGTTAATAAAAAAAACTAAACCGTTGTTGCAAACATTAGTGTCACACTGAAGTAACATGTAAGTTATTGATGGTACTCTTCTTACTTTAGTACAGTTATATCTCGTTTAAAGTTTAGGACGTGCTTGTAGACGAAAAAACGCTAAATGAAAGAGCGTTCTAAGAGATCATTTTAACACGCAGAAAGTAGGAAAAGGCAACATGCGATCAACAGTTAACAAATTTTATTTTGGGAAGTTTTTATATGTAGTTTGCTGAATATAATATAATTTTTGCATAACACATAAACTTAAACATATTAAAGTTCCCTGATACTACCGAACTTCTTGATAGTTTTGTGATAACTATCTTTTTCTCCTTTTATCCAAGTTCCGTATGAATTTCTTGTTCTTTCAGTTCTTGAAAGTCGTCGTTGATAAGTCTCTGTAAGACTATTGGTAAATCTGTAGCAAGTTATTAGGATTCTTCGTTTTCAGAGTTACTTATTTTCAAGTTCTACATGATTTTTTTGTTTTTGTTTTGACAGTTTTAGAAGGTCATCGCTGATACCAGAAATCTGAAGTAATTTCTTGATATCCTGATAATCTACTACGTATGTCTGGCATATAATGTACGTACACTATACACACTTATTGTGCCATACATAATGATATACACATGTTCAAAGGTATTATCAAATTTCTATACATACACATGCACAGGAATGTACATCATTCATTTTTCTTCTGTGTTCAGTTTTTTCGATATTGGTTCACATAACTTATAGTAAAACCAATAAGAAACATAAAGAATGGCAAGAAAATACAAAACAAGATAAAGCAAAACAAAATGGGAACGTTACATCGAATAGCTTTAAACGCAAAATCGCTAAATTAAGCCTTATTTTGTGTCAGTCAGTCGTTGAAATGCCCTGATAAATTGTAATCTCACACCTAAGATTGACTTGACCAAGGCTCAATCGAACGTAACATGCAGAAGTCCCCAGTATTCAACATGACGAATTTGGGTTGAATTAGGATTCGAACTGCGGTTCGTTACGAACATAGGCATCAACGAAACTCGTGATTGTAACTCTCAACCGCAGCGCGGCCGCTTATTCATCTTTTGAAAACTGATTATAATAACCACCACCAAAGGGGCTATTATTTTAGGTATTGTATAAATTGTTTTTTTTTATTTCAGAATAAAGTGTGCAAGTAATTAACTTTCAATTTACTACAGCACTGGTTACATTCCGCTTAAAATATGTTAAATTTAAAAACTTTAACTGCTTTAATTTAAATATCTGAAAAAAATATTATTGTCCACTTCAACATTTCATCGTTTGTTTTAATTTTAATGTTTAGTTGAATAACTTAATAATTATTAAAAAAAAGAAAGTTAGCTCATTTGGTGGTTAAACTGTTCTTTGCAAGACTTTGCGTTGGACGGTTTTTTTTTTTTTTTTTTTTTTTATTTTATTTTTTATCCAATGTTCGGAATAATATCATAACAAAGGTTTATTGCGATTTTCATAAAGCTAAATGGAAGTT
Organism: Nephila pilipes; assembly: GCA_019974015.1. NCBI lineage: Eukaryota > Metazoa > Arthropoda > Arachnida > Araneae > Nephilidae > Nephila > Nephila pilipes. The sequence continues at coordinate 55,712 of BMAW01007721.1, read as the reverse complement.
TTTATTTTCTTTGTATTTTATTTAAGCAAAAAGAAGGATTTTTCTTTCTATATATTATAGTTTTCAACGAAAATGAACCATTTTTCGTTTCGTGAAAGTTTATGTTCAATATAAAAGCATTTTCAGTACATGTTTTTCATGAAAATGTTATTCTATTTTTCCTATAGTAGAAATTAAAAAGTAGAAAAATAATAAAAGACAAGAAATTCTATGCCTCCTCCTTTAAATGTTAATTGAACTTATAATATATTTTAAATACAATTATTAAATTTATTCTACAATTTGGTAAAAAAAAAAAATCATTTTTATCTCCTGTAATCTGGAGATAAGTTAAAGTAAAAGAAAATGTGAAAATTATTAGCATGCTGCAAGACCACAGTGCAAAACTGTGAGCCCACGTCATGATTGTAGTTTGGATTTTTAAGGCTCCCGTCTACCGGCCATTTTGATTTCGTGGATGTAAAGTTAATCTTACGGAATTTCTATTGTACTTTTGCTCTCAAATCATTACTATTTGACATATTTGAATGCAAATAAGTGCATCTGAAAGAACATAATTCGATATAAAAACCAACGTTTTTAAAAATAACGTTTTTATATGGTAGCAAAGTATATTAAAGAAAATTATTGAAATATTAGTTAAAACTGTTAGTTATTTTTAACTTTAAAATTTACTTAAAAAGATACATTTGTGAGCATATTAAGAAATTCATAATACTCATAAAATCAAAACATGCATTTGAAAGTTTGTAAGTCATTTTATTAAAAAAAATGGGAACCAGAATTCAGAAAAGGTTTACCCTTGGCGACAAGAATTATTTGGCAGTATTTTGCCAAATGTGGCTAC